>JANZLD010000003.1:51780730-51797770 GCA_026413575.1 Erythroxylum carthagenense
ATTTATAGACCTAAGTCTCCATATCAGTCCGAATTTCAGTCTCTAAATTTCAATGGCTCAACATATTAATTTCCAATAAGTAAAATCCTAATTTTTCAATGACATAAACAGGTTGGTTAAGATCACTTTGATATTCCCAATATTTGAAAGACATAATGCATTATTATATGTTAATATTAATTTATAGATATAAGTTATTTAAATAAAAATTAAAGTAAACTAAAGGATTTTACTTTATATATAAATATAACTTAAGCATATAACTTATACTCGTTGTCAATATATTTAATAACTATATTAGTCACATGTAAAAAATGACTATAGAGGAAAAATATAATTTAATCAAGTTGGATTTTATTTTAAAGTTTCAGAAACTTTAAACTTAAATATAAGATATTTGATAAATGAAAATCAATTTTAGGTATTGAATCTTAATGTAGCATAATTGGTATTTAATTAGAATTAAATTAAAATTTTAATTAAGTTTAATTTGAATTATATTTATATTTTAATTAAATTACTAACAGATTTAAACTTTATTATACATAGGTATATACTCTACAAGAGTTAACATTCTTGGCATGCCACTTTTACTACCATTCGTAGAGTTCTCTTAACTTATTCATTTAAATATTTTTAGAGGTCAAACATTTATATAACTATAGTAACTTGTCACTAAAAAGTTCAAAAATTGGTTTTGTTATACAAAATATAATCAAGCATTATTATAAAGTAAGATTTACTATTCAAATTTTATTATATTTATACATTAATCATGTTATATAATTAAAATGATCTTAATTTTAGAAAAATCATGAAAATTTTTACTTAAGTATTAATCTTGGTTTTCAAAAAATGATGCCAGACATGAGGTTGGTGAAGAAACATAATCATCCCACAAAGGTTTGCAAGATGATATAGAACAAAAATTTGCAAGCTTGAACTTTATAAACAAGATTCTTTAAGATAGGAATATTATTGTTGTTAAAGTTAGCTAAAAATTAAATAAAAAGTGAATTAGGCTCAGATGTTTGATAACGGGGGAGTTAAGTAACAGTCTAATATGCAAGCTAATTTCCTTTCTGGCGTAATTAAGGAACTATAATGAGTCAGATTAGGTAGAATTGAAGTTTAGCTCAATGCTTATTAACCTGAATCAATCTAGTGAAAGTTGTTCGACTTGTGACCGTGCTAAATCTATTTGAGCCGGATTAAAATGATGTCATTTTAGTTTAAAATTTTTAAACATATAGTTAAAAATGATTTCATTTTGACCAATTATACTAAAACAATAAACATATAGTTAAAATGATTTCATTTTCACCAATTATACCAAAACAATATTGTTTTTACAATAGTAGTCCAGCTATTCGGACTTTTAGCCTAGAGTTTAAGAAGACCTCCTAGGTTCAAACTTGACTCCAATAAGCTCCACCTTAACACGTTGACTTTGAATCATACCAAACAAATATTATCAAGCCTAATTATAACATTTGAAGGAAAAATTTTGTTTTTTGTTCTACAAAAACTTGTACGTTTATTCAGTCCTCTTTCCTCTCGCATCTCTACTTCTTCTAGACTTCTCTCTAACCTCTTTCGCACATTAAGTTACGTGTTTAGTTCACATAGATAATTAGTTGATAATTAATTTTTCACGTAAACACTAACATGTCATAAACAAAAAAAGATTTCATTAGCTAAATATAAAAAAACAAAATTAACATTTTGAATTGAATTGTTAATATTATAAGAGATTGATTGCTTAATTGAAAAATTAAAAGTTAGGGCACTAAATAAAAAAAATCTTAAAAAATTGAGCACTTCAAAATTTATTATTCCTTTAGAAATTGTTTTGTACAAAGAAATTATACAAAAGAAAATCAAGCTTTATTATAAAGTAAGATTGACGATTCTAGTTCTATTATATTTATATATTAATCATATTATATAATTAAAATGATTTTGATTTTAGAAAAATCATGAAAATCTTTATAGATGTTTTAATCTTGGTTTTTAAAAAATTATGATTTTTTCTATCGCACACATAATAAAACCATGTCTTGATTTTCTAACAAATACATCTATGAACGGGTGTACGATAATTATGCTAGACAGGAGGTTGGCGAAGAAGAAAAAAAAGGATTCCATTTCGTTGGTGCCAAGGGCCGGGGTCCTGAAAACTGCAAAATCCTTAAATTGAAAAAAGTTTATAACTTCCTTCTGAAAATGGAATTCTTTTTACAATCTAAAAACCAATAAAAGTAATCAATGATAGTTTTTTTAGTGTACAGAAACGCAAAAATCTTTAGTGGTTTACTGCCAAATTTTGTAAATGCTGTCTTGTTCTTTGTGTGACCCACCAGAACTGAAGAGATCAAATCAATGCAACCACTAACTAGTTTCTTTCACCTAATGGCAGGACAGGAGGCATTGAGAAACGTGAAATTTGGAATCTTCAATTCCACAGATGTAAACAATGAAAGTTGATTCCTCACCGACTTCTTGGCACACCCTTTGCCAAGTTTTATGTTCGTTTTAATTCCACTGGATGTTGGATTAACCCTGTCACGTTTTCTCTCCTGTGTTCATTCTAAGGATTGAGATTGGGACAAAGTCTGAGCCTTTAACCAAAAGGTTTACATAAACTCGAGGTAAGTGAAGTAATTATCAATTGTCCCAAGCGACTTGCCCTTATCTCCATATACCACCATTAACAGTTAAATGCTATCTTAAGAAACCAACCATT
The DNA here is from genome assembly GCA_026413575.1 of Erythroxylum carthagenense. Taxonomy (NCBI): domain Eukaryota; kingdom Viridiplantae; phylum Streptophyta; class Magnoliopsida; order Malpighiales; family Erythroxylaceae; genus Erythroxylum; species Erythroxylum carthagenense. The sequence goes on from JANZLD010000003.1 coordinate 51,783,477, forward strand.
GCCTCCTAAAGGGCAAAATGTCCATTTCTTTAGGTCGATTATTCAAAAAACAATGTATAAGAGGAAAAGTATTCTTGCACTAATTGTAAGCAGTCTCGAGTCTATATAAAACTGGCCAATTTCTGCAGCTTTTAGACCCCATATATCATAAAAAGTATTCCAAGATTTTCAACTTCTGCAAAGCATGATGATTTTTACCACTTGGTAGGGAAATTTCTCACTGATCTACATTGGGAACCAACGATTAGATCTAAATAGAAACGCAGAATATGTGAAAGTAGAGCTAATGTACCAACTTCAAATTTATTCCCTCATACACTCTCCTTTGAGCTTGACGCTTCAAGATCCTGTTTCCTCTCTTCGCTAACTGGAGTGGGTTTGTCTACAGGTGCATCTGGAGCAGAATCAGGTTCCTTTTTAAGCTCAGACTCGAATTCTTTTGCAGCCTGCAAATTATCATACACACTTCTTTTTCTAATCAAAAGGAAGTCATAGAAATATAAAGGAAAAAATTTTCCCACATAATAGACAAACAAAATTCCAATCATCGACAAGCAGAACTGGTTTCTTGTGCATCGATGCATAAAGTAAATTCAGAAAGTAAATCAAGAAACTAGTTTCCATGATTAATGTCATTGCTAGAATAACACAATGCGAATGGTCAATAGTGCTAATGAAAGCCCAAATGATCTTCATACCAGAGACAACTTACATTAGATATACAAACTGTCTAAACTCCACTCTTTCCCTAAAGTTGGATATACCTGTTACTGTACCAATTCCCAACTCAAAATTTTCAGTCTGCTTCTCATATTTATAGCAAGATTTCTTATTATAAGATCTCTAAATCGCAACATCGAGTCTCTAAATAGAAGAGCCATCAGTCTCAATTTGGCAGACTTACCATCTGTAGTTTACTAGATGTGTTTTTAGAAAGAAGTAGCTGAGTCCACCAAATTGAGACCGATGGCTAGCAGAACTCTACAACAGAGAATTAAGACAAAAAATAGAGAGCTTAAATGAAAGGAACGAGTAGGAGGGCAGACAAAACTGCCCCACTTATTTAGTCCAAGTAAGGGATTCAGTATTACAATAAATCAGTTAGTGGATATATTTCTGTGGGGTACCTTACTTCCTTTCAAATTCAGCCACTAAATCATGTTCTGTTGTGATGTATATGCATTACACAAATCCAAATATGCTTCCTTCATGTATAAATTGGCAACCAGAACAGTTAAATGAAGTTCCCAGGTTTCATGACACTTGTTTTCCTATATTTCCTTGGAAGCTACAAGGAATAACATTGTTCAGGAATGCCTAACTACAACTACCTCTAAAAAGATTACACCAGTAATTTGGTTTGCTACCTATTGACTCACTAAAGATTCCTGGCATTCTTGTGGTCTAGAAGTATATGATCATTCTCCTTCAGAAGAAAGCAACTATAGCCTCAAAATTTCACAATTCCTGTACCAAGCCACATTTGAAAGTAGGCGTATAAACTAAAATAACAGCCAAAACCAAAAATGTAATATGGAGTTGGGTTCTTCTCACCAGTTGCAACTCTAGGACACACACACGCACATTCACATGATGGGAGAACAGAAAGCAGAAAACTAATTTGATAGTGAGTTCATTTTCAAAGGTCCTATACCAAAAGGTACAAGTAACTAAAGCATGACAACTGACAGAGAAAATATGAAAGCAAGAGAGCAAGGAATTTGCATCACCATGTTCATATCAACATTCACAGATGATATATTTTCAATAAAAGTCCATGCATGGTCTTAAATGCTATTGAAATAGGAAGCCACATATCCATAACTACCCTTTCGATCAATTATAAAAAACTTTAAAAACAGAAAGCCAAATTTCAAAATTTTCAAGTATAACAATCCACTATGAGTTAAAAATAATATGCTAAGAATAGGTTTCACAACCAAAGGGCCAATAGAAAATGCCATCATAAGTTCCCATATGTTTGAGCACGGTCGGTAACTATACATCATGCCAATAAACAAATATAGCGACAAACATAGGACTCCTAGATATCTGTATCTTACATGGAATGTCAATGGTGATATATAACGTAGGCATTTTTTTTTGTTTTCCACTTCTTCTCTTTCTTGAGAGGACGGTATAAGATTTTCATAGAGAAGAAACAGGGCAAAGAATAAAAAACAAACTAAGTTCAGACTGTAGTCGACGAACTAGCAAAATAAGTCTTGTATCATCGTAAAAACCCATTGCCCACTAACTGTGGTAAAAAATGTTTGGGCATTGATACTCAAAAACATTTGTGCAAACATAAGTATGAATGACATACAATAAGAAACTCATCCTGGTCCAGTATACAAAAGATTCGGTTAAATTAGCACACGACGATAAAAAGCTAACCTTGTTGTCAGGGGTACCAAAAAGTGTCTAACTCGGGGTTTTAGACCCTATTTTTCAACTATTATACTTGAGAAATATTACTTGGTGCTAACAGAATCAACAATTCCATTCCAGCTCAACCTAATCAACTCCTTGGGAATTTAGCACACCAATTTGAATGAAATCAATATTAGAATGGCAAAGACATGCTGAAATCCTTTACCTATGTTATCCAACTCCCTTATATGCCCCAAAAAGAAACTCCAATATACAGAACAAGTAAATCATTTCGGTTCCATTTTTCTATCCTTTTGCTTTGGTACGACCTCGTGAAGCTTCAGAACAAAGAGTAGATCCTTAAAGAACATAGAAAGCACATCTTTACTCAGTCCAGTTCCTACTGAATCTAAAATGAGATTCCTAGACCAACAATGAACAGTTAACTTAAACGAAGTTACAGTTCACTTTCTCAACCAAATGACCTGGACAAAGAGTAAGTAGTAGTTCCAAACCTTCTATTCTTCACATGGATAGCAAAAAGATTCAGATGAAAACACCAACCTGTTGAAAGCTCTTCACAGTCTTCCCAATACTCTTGCCTACTTCAGGCAGTTTTTTGGGCCCAAAAACCAAAGCAGCAACTCCAGCAATCACAACCAGTTCAGGGACTCCCAGGCCGAACAAAGCATTACAAGTACGACCCTTTTGGGTTCTTACACTTCTGCTTCTGGTTTTGCCTAGAACCAGAGCATTGTTATAGAACTTGTTGGTTTGGCTGGGAAAAGCAGTGCTGTTGAAGAAGGCGGAACGAAAAGAAGAGAAAGGTAGAGACGATGGGCTCTTGGAGACAGAAAGAGTCGTAGAACAGATCTCCATGTTTTATTTTGTTACTAATTTTCTGGATGCTTTATGGGTTTTGCAGATTTTCTTGTATGCTACTGATTGAGGAAGATGGATAATAGAGGCACATGGCTGGTATGGGATTTTTTAGGTTTTGACCTGGGGACCCAAAAAAAAACAAAAAATATATATATATATCCGAGGATAGTTATGTCAGTAAAATTAAGATAAACAAGAAAACATTGTGGTTGAGGTCAGTGTTTGGAGTGGGTATGGTTTGTCTGTTAAGGTGGCTGTGTTTTGATTACGAGTTGTTATTCTGTTTTTTTTTTTTTTTAACTTTAAGAGGATCTTAATTATAAAAAAATATCTTTAAATTATTTATATTTAAATTATTTTTCGCTCAAACGGAATAGACCTCTTATAAAAAATAAAACTCTAAAATCAAAATTTAAATGATTATATATATAAAGACAATTTCAACTCGCAATCTCACTTATTGTTCTAATTACGGTACATAAGTTGTTTGTTGGAGTTACGGGGAGAAGACACAGTTCAGACATAAGCAGTAACATTTCAAGTTGGTCATGAAGTGTTGGTTGGATTGGGCCCAACGAACAGTCAAAAAGTGGCTGTGGCTTCTTCAGTCTTCATTTTCACTGATTCGCCATTTATAATTGCCACCAACTCCGGTCCCATCAAGAATCAGTGTGCATCAAAAATTTTGTAATTTCCGAGAAATAGAGAAGTGGCTTCAGAAGGATTTAAATGATATAAATTACAATTTATATGTAGCTCAATCACATAGGACTCATTATATACAATAGATGTATCTACTAATTAAATGAAATCACATGCATATTAATAAAAAATTAAAATAAAATCTTACATTAGATGTCTTTAATACACGTAGTTATAATTTTGTTGTAAATTGAATTCTATTTATGGAGTGATAATAGAAGATAACAAATAAGTGGATTTACAGACCCATGTCTCTGAAAAACAAGTTGACTATCAAATCTTAAGAAATGATTTTAAATGTTATTGGATGAATTTATATTTATATTTTCTTATACTACTTGCTAAATAAGATTTTAATTTTGCACTATCTATGCTTAGAAAAAAATAGTTAAATAAAGAGCTTTTTTTATGAGACATTATTTTTCTTAATAATTTCTTATATTAATTTTCTAATATAAAATTTTAATGAAGAGTCTTTTCAATATATTCACTTTTTGCAAATCATAAAATAAAATTTTATTATTAAAATTGATATAATTTCTATAAAGATTATTTTTAAGTTATACTTTTATGAATTTTACATTCAGTTTATATCAAATTTATTAATTTTGCTTTTCACTTTGTAATAAAAGAAAAGAGAGATATATTTTAAAGAGATATTGTGTTTTTAAGAGATATTGTGTTTTCCCCTAAAAAAAAAAGAGATATTGTGTTTTTTTTTCTCTTCTTGTTCTATTTTTAAATTTTTAAATTTTAATTTATTTTAATTTTTTGTTGTCTTTTTATTATATTTGTTTCTCTATTTTCCTTTTTTATTATATGTTTCTTGAGTTTAGTATTTCCAAATATTCTATTTTATTCATTTATGTGACATTGCTCTAATCACTCTCAGATTTTCTTCTTGATTCATAATGTGTTACGTTCTCTATTGTCTTGTTATCTTTTTCTTATTGGTTAGGATTTTTGTCATTTAAAAATCTTCTCTAGTTTCCTATCATATGTATTCTTAAAGTTTTTCTCTATCTTTTAATCTTTCTCTCTTTCTATCTTCTCATTTAGTTTCTTATTTACCTTTAGGGTTCTATTCTTTTAGTGTCTTCGCTCCATTTTTTCAGTCTTTTTTTTTAATCTTTCTCTCTTTCTCTAATTCAATTTTTCTCCTAATTTCTGTCTCTTCTTGTAAACGATCTAGAAGGGGGTTGAATAGATCTTTAAAGCTTTTTGTAAAATTCTACAATAAAATCAGAAGTTAATTCACACAAAAACAATTTAAACAAATTTAAAAATAAAGAGTAGGGAAGAAGAGCAAAGACTGTTTTTATAGAAGTTCGGTGCTAAAACCTACGTCCTCTACCTAAGCTCCCACTTAGGATTTGGCAAACCACTTTATTTCACACTTCTTAGTTTAGTGTGAACTTTTACAACACCACTTGATTTCCGGCTCAAGCTACCTTTACAATCAATTTGTTTTCTGGCACAAATCCTACCTCACAAGTAACTTTTCACTAATCACTCAACTTGCAAGAGAAATGAGATAAAGATGAAAGAACAATGCTCAATACAAATTTGAAACAAGCTAAGAGCAATAATGAGCAAATTTGGAACAATAGGGGAATCTTTTGCTTATTGGACTTCGATAATATTTCTCCCTTGATCATCCATTCTTTATACTGAGAAGAATATAGACGTTGGTAAACCTTTCTAGCCGTTGCATAATTTCTGATGAACGTTGCTTAATATCTTCCTTCCCATTTAGGAATGATTCGGACACATCTTACTCAACTCTACCTGATAGTCGACTAGTGTTAACATTTTTCACTGCAGGCTTTAACTTCACTTTTCGATAAGTCGACTAGTTCCATGATAGTCGACTAGTGTTTCTATTCAATTGATTTGTAGTCAACTGGCAACATATTAGTCGACTAGTTTTAACTCCCATCTGATGATCCTTGATTTCTTAGTCGACTTATGATATACTGGTCGACTTGTTGCTGACTTCAACGGATATATTGCATCAAATCTTCCCATAATCTTCATGTTTAATGTCTCTAGCATGTTTGAAGATTATTGCCTTATTGATTTCACCATGATTTCAATCCACAACACCTGAAATAATTTCTTAATCAATTTTATACATTTTATTATTATCAAAACATAAGTGGGATTTAATTTGTCAACCACCATTGGTCCAACACTTCTAGCCACTTCTCAGAATCCCTCCCTTTTTCTCCCTCTTCTAAGAATCTATCCCCTTTTTACCTCCCCCCTTCTATCACTACCCAATTAACTACTAACCTTAACTTCTCTAACACCAAATTTGTAACTTCTAAATCCTAAGTTCTCTTAAGAAAACTCATCACCAATTTCATCTAAACCCTTAATCTCATCCTAAATCAACCTAAATATATAAGGGTTTCTTCTAACTTCAAAACTCTTTCCTCTTCCTCTCAGCCATCTTTCTACTTGGACCCTTCAGCCTCCCTCCTTTTTAAAACCCCCTTTAGACCTACTATCTGCATTACCCTTTCTTGTAAATATCGCTTTCTTCTAGTAATCCAGTCTCCTCTATACCCCTCCCTAATGCCCCCTTTTCTGATAGAATCATACTTTTTTTTATTGACTCCATCCTTATAGACGAGGTAATTTGACTAAAATACTTTTCCCTTCCTTTTGAGAATGAACAAATTGTTATTTGTTCTTCCTTGCAAATAACAACTAAAGGAATATTAAAATTAAAAAACTTTCCTTTTCAACTCTTCTTAGAGAAAAGAATAGCTTATCTATTTTTTTCAAAAAGCTATGAATACTATATAAAGTGAATATAGACTGCCATGAATACTATAATGTCTTTCTCTTTAAATTTATCTTTTAGGAAGGCCTTAACCAAGTTTTAGACATAGGCCCTCGGCATATTAGTAAAATGCTAATTTTCATCTAAAAATGATAGTAAAGATTTTCACTTAACTTGGAAGAAATCAAGACAATTTAAATTTGGGTAAATTTTCATAATGTCTCTCTAGGGTACTAGAGCACCAAATGACCAAAATATTTGACAAATTCAATTGAAAAACCATTATACTAAAATATAATGATGACCAAATAACAACTAAAGTAATATTAAAATTAAAAAAACTTTCCTTTTCAACTCTTCTTAGAGAAAAGGATAGCTTATCTATTTTTTCAAAAAGCTATGAATACTATATAAAGTGAATATAGATTGCCATGAGTACTATAATGTCTCTCTCTTTAAATTTATCTTTTAAGAAGGCCTTAACCAAGTTTTAGACATAGGCCCTTGGCATATTAGTGAAATGCTAATATTCATCTAAAAATGATAGTGAAGATTTTCATTTAACTTAGAAGAAATCAAGACAATTTAAATTTGAGTAAATTTCTATTATGTGTCTCTAGGGTACTAGAGCACCAAATGACCAAAATATTTGACAAATTCAATTGAAAAACCATTATACTAAAATATAATGATGACCAAAATGCAAAGAATTAGTTTTGCTAAAGTTTTTAGTGAGGTGGAATTAAGAGAAAATGCATATTGGTAATTTATGATGAGGAGAACCAACAATTTCTATTTGAAACTCTCGTTCTTGACTATTAAGACCTTTAGACTCCAAAAAAAGGGTACAACAATTATAAACACCTATAGGCAAGAAATTCAAGTTATAACCTTATAAAATTGTCCCTTTATGGAGCTTTAGATCCTCATAAGGCTTTACATCCTCCACCTTTAACCCCTAACCAAGGACTAGAACTCATAACTCAATAAAGCATCAATCAAGTAGTGGTAGACATGCATCCTTAATTCATTCCTTCTCATCTTACAAGATCTCCTAACAAGGGTAGCTACCCTCTAATTCCTTTTATTTCTTTACTATGAATTTCAAATAGTTCCATCTACCATAACTCATTTAATACCTTTAGTATACCATAATTAATCTCGAAATTCTAACTCCTTAAGTAGAGGAAAAAAGAGAAATATAAATAAATTTAAAATAAAATCAAATAGTCCTGTTAATGCAACCCTCTTAATGTCAATCCTTACCTAGAATGTTAGGGGTCTTAATTACTCCTCCAAGTAGTTAGGTGTGAAGAATCTCCTTAAAATCTTGAAACTAAACTGGAGCGAAATATCATCATTTACATGAAACTTTCTCTATTGCTTTTGTAAATAATTCATTATTAATCATCTCTCTCAAGTTTATAATGTTCGTCACTTAATTGCTTGGAATCCTGATTCCTTTAATTTTTTAGTTACCCACTCCTCACAATCAATTCATCCACATAGAAACCACTCATCTTCCATCCAATACCTATCTTTAAATCATCCATATTTATAACTCCACTAATTGTGTCTTACAAAGAAGCCTTTAGCAATGTCTCTCAAATCTTAGCTTTAGAAGACTTTAAAATCATTTTACATCCACCTGAATCCTTAAACTCTAATTTCCAATAGAATGTCTAGTGAGATAAACATGAACAATACCATGTACTAATACACTATACTATCTATATATTTGGAGCAATAAATAATAAGGTTACACATTTATAACTAAAAAATTGGATAGACCTTTAATTAACACCCACTGGCTTCTCTCCCTCCCCTTAGTAATTGCTCACTATGGCTTTCCTAGCATTTCATAATTTCGTCCCATCTATGCTACATTATACAACAATCATAGCAATAGAAAATCTCCTTTTAATTTTGTAAACTTTTCTCACTAAATATAATCTAATGGCTAGTCAAATTATAAGGCTTGTAAACTAAAAAGCCACAACTCAAAATTTTTTTTAAAGGACTAATTTGATAAAGATAATAATTATATAATTATGATTTCAATTTTGAGATAATTTAATGCATATATTTATAGTTTTGATTTCAGGTATTTTGTTTAACCTTTAACCTTTGGATAAAAAACTTCTTTGTTGTGGTATACAAGCCATTTCATTAATTTGATAGGTAATTTTCTAATTTTAATATTTTCCTATAAAAGTAGTCACAATATGCACACGTGACAAATATAATTAAATATATGTGATTATGGTCAAGTTAATTAGTGTACTTATCATTTAACTATTTTAGAATTTAAAGGAGTCAAGAAGAAAGGAATTCTTCTTCCATTTAAATTGCATTCCATCATATTTGTACCAAATCACAAACAAAAATCACTTATGGTTACGAGATAAAAAGAATTGACATTGTTGAACTACTAATAGAAGATGACAAATAAGTGCATTTACAATTGATAATGGGCTTTTAAACTAATATTTGTAAAAAAACTAACAAGTTGAATGTCAAATTTTAAGAAATGATTTTAAATGTTAGTCAATGAATTTATATTTATATTTTATAGTATTTGGTAAATAAGATTTTTTATATTACCTATGTTTAAAAAAAGCTAGATAAAGAGTATTTTTGTGAGACATTATTTTTTTCTTAATAATTTCTTATGAAAAATATTAAATTTTAATATAAAATTTTAGTTAAAAGTCTTTTCAATATATTCTCATTTTGTAAATCATAAAATAAAATTTTATTATTAAAATCAAAATAATTCTATATAAATTATTTTTAAGTTATACTTTTATGAGTTTCTAGTATAAGTTCATATTAATTATATTAACTTTATAAGTTTATCAATTTATTAATTTTGTTTTTCACTTTGTAATAAAAGTAAATAGAGGTATGTTTTAAAGAGATATTGTGTTTTTTCTTCTTATTGCCCTAATTCTTTCTTTAGAAATTTTAAATTCTTATAACTTATTTAAAATTTAAGTTTTTATGTCTTCTTATTGTATTTGTTTCTCTGTTTTTTTTCTTTTGATTATGTGTTTCTTGAATTTAATATATCCAGATGTTTTGTCATATTCACTCATGTGACTTTGCTCTAATCACACTTTTAGATTTTTTTTCTTGATCCATAATCTTCTATTCTCTCTACTTTCCTTATGTCTTTTTATTATTTATTAAAGATTTTTATTATATAAAATCTTCCTCAATTTACCTTCGGTCTTTAATTTTATTCTTAAGGTTTCTTTTTGTCTTTTAATATCCTTATCTTTTCATCTTCCCATCATGTTTCTTGTTGTCCTTTAGATTTATTCTTCTGTGTCTTCTCTCGTTTTTTTAATCTTCTTTTAAGTCTTTCTCTCGATCTTTTGTTTGGCTTTTCTCCCAGTTTCTATGTCTTCCACCCACCTCTCATAATCCTTTCCTTTTTCTCCCTCTTTCAGCCTCCATCCCCTTTCTATGTCCTCCCTTCTACTACTAACTAGTCAATTACTAACACTAACCTCTTTAAATATGTAAAAACCAAATTTATAGCTCATGAATCCTCAATTCTTTTGAGAAACTTGTCTCCATTCTCATCCCAAACCTTAATCTCATCCCAAATCCGACCTCTAAGTATATAATGGTTACTTCTAACTTCATATCTCTCTCCTCTACCCCTCAATCATCTTCCTTAATACTTGGATGCCTTACCTTCCCTTGCTTTCAATTCGTTCTTTAAACGTACTATTCACATAGCCTTTTGTTGTAAATACTGTTTTATTTCAAAGATCTAATCTTCTCTTAACCCTTCCTTAGTGCTCCCTTTTTTGGAGAGAACCATACTTAGGTTTTTTTTTGGTGACTCCATCCTTGCAAATGAGGTATTATCACTTAAATACTTTCTTCCTTCCTTTTAAGAAAGAACAAATAATTATTTATTCTTAATTAGATAAAGCAAATAGACAAAGCTTAAAGTTTTTTTAAAAAAATCCTATAGAGCTCTTCTTGGAGAAAAGAATATCTTATCTACTTGTTGAGAAAGCTATAAATACTATATTTAAGTGTTAATCTTATACAACAATGTCTTTCTCTTCAAATTTACCTTTTTAGAAGGCCTCAACCAAGTTCTAGACATGGCCCTTGGCACATTAGTTAAAGTCTAATATTCATCTAGATGTGATGGTAAGGATTTTCACTTAACCTAGAAGAAATCAAGATAGTTTTAATTTGGTTAAAGTTTAGTAATGTCCCTTTAGAGTACTAGAGTTCCAAATGATTATGTTATTTGGCAAACTCTATTGCAAAACCATAATACCTAAATATGATGATGACCAAAATGTAAAAAATTAGTTTTTAAAGAGTTTTTAATAAAATGAAATTAGGAAAAAAATTATTCCAAAACTTGCATATTCGTATGAGGAGAATTAAATGTTTCTGCTCAGAATTCACATTTTTAACTATGGAGACCTTTAGACTCCAAAACAAAAGGTAAAACAACTTGAATACTTATAGGCAAGAAATTCAAAACATAACCTTATAAAAATTGACCTTTTCAATAGTAACTCTATCAATAAAGATCTCCCAAATACAACTTTCAAAAGCTTTAGATCATCCACCGCTAACCCCTGACAAAGAGCTAAAAGTCCTAACTCAACTCAACATCAATTGAATAGTAGAGTAGATTATCCTTAATTCATTCCTTCCCCTCCTATAAGACCTCATAAAATGTATAACTCCCCTCTAGTTCCTTTTATTTCTTCACAATACATTTCAAATAGTTTTATCTATTATAACACCTTTAATCCCTTCAATACATCATACTTTAATCCAAAGTTAGTACTAAACTTTTGGATTTTAACTCCTTAGGTAGAGGAAAAATGAAAAATACGAAGAAATAAAATCAAATAGTCCTATTAACCCAACCATTTAGTAATGTCAATCCTTACTTGGAATGTTAGGGATCTTAATTTCTCCTCTAAGCAGTTAAGTGTGAATTAAAACCTTGAATCTAGAGTAAAGTAAAATACTACCATTTCAATGAAATTTCGTCCAATAGTTTGTTTAACTATTAATAATCTCTTTCAAGCCTAAAATGTTCATATCTTAATTACTTAGAACTTTGGTTCCTTTAGTTTTTTTAGTTACCCACTTCTCAAAATCAATTCATACATATAAAAACTACGCATCTTCCATCCAATACCTATCTTTAAATCACTGCTGTTTCTGACTATACTAATTGTGCCTTAAGAAGAAACTCTCAAACCTTTGCTTTAAGAGACTTTAAAACCATTTTTCATTCATTTGAACTATAAAATTTTTATTTCTAATAGAATCCCAATATTCTATATACGAAAGTAATCTAATTAACCATAAATTTAACATATCTTTGTAAATTGAGAGCAATAAATTTTATACCACTAAAAAATTAAATAGACCCTTCATTGCCAGTACTGGCTTCTCTGCCTCTCGTTAGCAATTGCTCACTTTGGTTTTCCTAACATTAGTAATCCTACTAACAGAAACTCTCCTTTTAGATTTGCAAACTTTCTCATTAAACACAATCTAATAACCAATCATCTTTATGATTCTTGTAAACCAAAAGGCCACAATTTAGAAAGGAAAAAAATCTTATAGTAGCAAGAGAAATTAGGGATAAAATTTTTTAACAAGGTATTGAAGAAACCAAACATATAAGAGTGGTAGAGGGAGAAAGCCAATATTAAAAAAATTGAAAAGAGGACAAGGCACTATTTTACTGATTATCATGCATCGATATGTGGGAGAAGATGCAAAACCTTCATATACATGGGAGAAAATACCTAGTAACTATTTCTAAAGACTTCCAGCTCACTGATGATCCCCTATCAAACCATATTAGGAAAGAATGACCACAAAATGATGTCCAATTATTTTTATAAATAAGACTAACAACTTTATTGTCAAAAGAAATGTCAATTTTAGCTCGGCCCAGCCCAATTTTAGCTTGAGTTGACTAGGCTATGGGTCAAAATTGTTTGATTGGAATGGGTTACAGGTCAAGGTTATGTCGAGCACGGGTCAGCCTGTGGCTCGATTGAAAAGACAAAAAAGATGTCGTTTTTTAATTTATTTTAAAAAATTAAGGATGGGTTGAGCGGGCGGGCCACGAATTGATCAGCCCGTGGTTCGGCTAAGCCACATGCCAGCCAGCTCAGGCCCGTCAAGCCACAGGTCGACCGACTAGCCACCCAACCCAAAGGAACTGCTCCTAGCCTGACCCAGCCCATTAACATCCCTAATTATCAATAGAATTCTAAATTTGTAAAAATGATTGAACATCATCTTGTAATTATGCTTGACGAGTATGGTCCGAACGTGGATCATCAATGAAGTGACATTCTTTAAAAATACTTATTACGTAAATTTGAACAATGTTACACCAATCCAAATAATTAAGACTAGTCAATTTATATTCTATGAGTTTAGACATCACATAAATAATACCAATCAACCTCAAATGCAAAGAGAAAGTAACGCAGACTCTTTTCTCTAAGCAAACCAAATTGAGACTAAGCTAGGTATTTTAAAACCAATTAACTTGTGATGCTTATAAACCAAAAAGTCATGTTTCAAAATAAAAAATGGTTATAATAGCAAGAAAAATTAAAACACAAACTTTCATGTCGAGTTATTGAGAAAAGCATATAAATAGGAGTGGGATAGAAAGAGAGAGGCAATGTCACAGAAATTGAACAAAGAACGAGGTGTCCTTACACCGCAGCCATGCACCGGTGTGTGGGAAATATGTATAACCTTAAGATGCATGAGAATCACGTGCAGAGTTTTTGGTGATTGGTCTTTGGGAAGAGGATGATTAGCCAACGATGCTTTTAGTCATGCTGTCAACGAGAGCTAATGATCAAAAAAATTGGTGACCTAAGAAAAATTCAAAGCTCTGCAAATTATGGAAATCTAAAGTTAGAGAAAAGAAATTAAGATAGTGAACATTAACTCTAATACCATAAAAAGAGTGGAAAAATGCTTCAATTGATGTATTTTGTACAAATATATATTACTTAAGTATAGATGTAATTTGTATAAAGGAAAAGAAACAATACACTAATTGCACAACTTATAATTAGGTAAGTAACTAAATGAGATCCTTGTGATTATGCCTTGGATTCTTATAACACATACAATCCATAGTTAGCATTCTCACGATGATTTTGTTATCCAATGGTATGTTTGTTTCCATTTATTTTTTTATTTTAGTTTTAGTTTTTAAATTTAGTTAAAAAAACTTATTTATAGTTTTTGTTTTTAATTTTGGTTTCTTCTAGTTTTCAAAATTTATAAAAATTTCATTTTCTTTTTTATAATCTAATTTACTATGAACTAAATATATATTGTTTAATTATTTAATTTGTTAATTATTAATAAGAATTATGAATAATTTAATATTATATTTAATTTAATAAAAATGAATAATTTAATTAAATTAAATAAAATAAAATTAAATTAACTTAATTTAATAATTATTAATAAATATAAATAAATCTAAAATATCTTCAAA
>JANZLD010000003.1:51824413-51835207 GCA_026413575.1 Erythroxylum carthagenense
GAAAAGCTCCAAATTTTAGCTTTTGAAAAAGCTGTATTTTAGCTTTTTCAAAAACTGTTTCTACTTAAAAAGTGCTTTTGAAGTTTGTAGCCAAACACCCATTTTTTCCTGAAAATAGCTTTTGCGATGGAAAAAAGTACTTTTAGAGTCTCCAAAAGCTGAACCAAACAGGCACTTAATGTAGTTCCAACATTTAGGAAGTCCTACCGATAAAAAAAAAAATCAATTTTAGGCCAATTAAATTATAAAATTGAACATATTGTTTGGATAATTACTCATATAGAATATAACTATTTGATTGCATTGTAATTTGGATTAATTTTCTTACCATTTATTTCCTTGATTATTATCGATACTAATATTAGGTTTAGTTTTATCTTATGTTCCTTACCCAAATATCCATAAAATATCTTTCTATTTATTACCTTTATACTAGTTAATAGTGTTAGGCTTTTTGACCCCAACTACTTATTTAGATTGGCCATTGGCATATTTTAAACAATTACGAGGAAGTCGATTTATATATAAAGTATGTTTATTACTTCTCATTTATGATTTCATATTTAAATTTAGCATTCAACCTGTCTTTTCTGACTTTTTTTTACTTTTTTTAACTAAAGAGCATAAAGATGTGATTATAAGCAAAAGGGATTGTTAATGTTGAAGGAAGACATAAGATCATCTTCTCATCATGATTTAAGATTTGAGTAAGTTATTCATGGAATAGTATGAACAAATGAAAATTATAAATGAGATTAACTACTAATTATTTTTTTTGTACAGATGATACGGTTACATAACCGTAAATCACTAGAGATGAAGACAACATTATATACTTTAGTATGTGGGCCTCATATATGTGGGAAAAAATATATAAATTTCATTGTTATTGGAGTTATATTTCATATAAAAGATCATGATAGTCAACTCAGAAGCTAAAATTGTGGGGTTATTGTTGAGGGACAACATAAGGATGATTTTATTGATTTCTACAGTGTCATCTTAGAAATAATAGAGTTGTATTACATCAAGGTTGAAAAAGTAGTTCTATTTAATTGCAAATGGTTTAATCTTAGTGACAAAGGAATTAACATAAAAGTGAATGACAATATTACTAGCATCAATGTCAGTAATACGTGATATGATAATTACCATTTGTACTTACAAGTCAAGTAAAGTAAGTATTTTACCTTAGCAACACTGTATTAGGCAGCAATTAGAAAATTGTGAAAAAATTTTAACTTGAAAATCTTTTTGATTTTTGTGAAAGGAAAAATGGGCCAATGGGTGAAGATGGTAATGAGGTATATCAAAAGATTGAATTGGAGTTGAGTAATGGAGCCCTAGAAGTAGAAGATGTCAATATATCATCATTTTATAGGTGAGATATTGATCCCAATATAATAGAAGCAAATGAAATACAAGCTAACCTTGTCATAGAAAAAGATGATGACTATATTGAGAATGAATTATATGAAAATGATGATACTTTAGCTGAATATAAAGCGATGAAGAGTCAAATCATAATTCAATTAATGATGATGATTTTTAAGATCTTAATCATGATGACTGAAAGTATTAATGTGCGTTTTATTGATGATTAATTATATCTCTTACATTTTTTTCAATTCTTGTTTGTATTATAATTTAAATTTAATACTTTTTTCTTGGATTACAAAATTGATAAAAATGCAACTGCTCAATGATTATGTCGTAAATGGTAAAATATGTGATGTTTGACTTAATTCGAATCTATTGTTTCAATACTCACAATATTTTTAGCATATTTTAACTAAGCTTTTTGGATTATTACAGGTTCATCGACATGGACAATACTAGCTAGTCATTTCAGTTATGTTGTATTTTTTTTGAAATATTAGCATTTATAATTTGTAAATTGGTCTCTTTATTTATTATTTTGTCTATAATAATTGTTAAAATTGTATTAAAATCTTGTATACGAAAAATATTCATTTTATTAGTATAATTTAATGATATTTTACCTTTTATATACAATGTTTCAAATTTTCAATTATTTTTTTGCTATTTACTTGCATGATAAATTTATAATAAAAATATATTGATACATTATGCACAATAATATGGATTAAAAATGTAACAAATAATTTATTCTAAAATTGTATAACATTTAGTTAAAGTATAGCTAAAAACGTTTGACTATATTTTATAAAACGTAAACAAATGTTTTTAGCTACGTTTCAAAAAATGTAGCTAATTATATTTAGTTACATTTTCAAAAACGTAACTAAAAACTTTTGGCTACGATTATGGAAACGTAGATAATATTATTTAGCTACAAAAAAAGGTATAGCCAAAACTATTGGTGATAATTTCTCAAAACGTAGCTAATAATTTTAAGTGCCTTAAACAGCCTTGGTCATGAATATGACCCTGTTGTGGTGTATTTAATACACTCCATGAAATTTTCAACTTTACAAGAAGTGCAGTACTCACTCATAATGCATGAAACAAGAATAGAATAGCAAAATATAGTCAATCAACTGGAAATCTCATCACCCACTGCCAACTATGCAACCATCAACCACCGTGGAAGAAGTGGATTTAGAGGAAGAGGAAATTGAGGCAGAGGAGGTAGATGGAATGCAAACAAAGTTTTCTGACAACTATGTCACAAAGCAGGACATGAAGCACTAAAATGTCACAAAAGGTTTGATGTTTCATGGCAAAGTAACACCACTCAAACATGGAAACAGAACATGGTTACACAAAATAATGCTCAAAACTATCCCCAGACCTACCTGACCCATAATCAGCTCGGAAATCCCTCATCTAAAGCAGCCAACAACAATACATGGTTCATAGACAGTGGGGCTACAAATTATGTAATAGTAGATCTCAACAATTTTCAATCAGTTCAGAATATGATGGAAAGGATTAACTTACTGTGAGTAATGGTAGCTCTCTTCCTATTGCTAACATTGGTTCATCCTATATACACTTTCTAGACAATAAACACATACCTATTGCACTAAAACAAATTCTCATGTTCCCAGCATAACCAAAAACTTACTCAACATTTCTAAACTCACTAAAGACAATAACATTTCTGTTGAGTTTACTAACAAAAATTGTCTATTTAAGGACAAAGCAACAGGGAAGATTCTGTTCAAGGGAGTGCTTCGGGATGGGCTCTATAGCCTTAAAACCACTAAACAATCTAACAGCTTCAGACTAACCAAGACCAGTCCTTCTCATCAAATTTCCTTTCAAAACACTCACTGTGAGGCTAATATAGCACAGAAAAATGTAAATGTCTGGCATGCCAAGCTAGGACATCCTTCTAAACATATCTTGAAACAAATCCTAAATTCAATGAAGTTCAACTTTAGTCTCAAAAGTCTATCTCATTGTGATGCTTGTAAGGAAGGAAAACATCAGTCACCATTTCAAACTCATGATATTACTGCTCAAAATCCTTTGGAAATCATTTATTCAGATATTTGGGGACCTTCTCCATATTTATCTATCGAAGGATACATATATTATCTTATTTTTGTGGATGCCTATACCAGATTCACTTGGTTTTATCCCCTAAAACTAAAATTTGATACCCTATTTGCTTTCATCAATTTCAAAACCAATGTTGAACTTCAATTGAAAAGAAAGATCAAAGCCCTACACACTGACATGAGAGGTGAATATAAAGCTCTCTTATCCTACCTCACAAAACATGGA
Source organism: Erythroxylum carthagenense (assembly GCA_026413575.1). Classification (NCBI taxonomy): domain Eukaryota; kingdom Viridiplantae; phylum Streptophyta; class Magnoliopsida; order Malpighiales; family Erythroxylaceae; genus Erythroxylum; species Erythroxylum carthagenense. Next base: position 51,828,131 of record JANZLD010000003.1, read on the forward strand.
ATTCAACCATGATTCAGTTGTCCCTACACTCATCAATAGAATGGGGTTTTCGAAAGGAAACACAGACACATTACAGAAATGGGACTCACCCTTTTATCTCATGCTCATAAGCCACTCACCTATTGGTTATATGCTTTTCACACAGCTGCATACCTTATCAACAATCTGCCATCTCCTAGATTGTACAACCTCTCACCTTTTGAAAAATTGCACAACAAACCACCGAACTATCTCAGCCTAAAAACAATTGGCTGTAGTTGCTTTCCTTATCTTAGATATTACTCTTAACACAAATTAGGATTTCACACCACTAAATGTGTTTTTTTTTTTATATAGTTCAATGCATCAAGGCTACAAGTGCTTGACTAATGAAGGTAAAATCATCATATCTCGTCATGTTGAATTCAATGAAACTGAATTCCCTTTTCCTCAACTGGCTCCTTCTCATTCAAACCATCCTAGAACCTCATCAAGTTCACCTACCTTTACCCTAACCTCACCTCCAATCAACACCTCTTCATCAGGGGCCATTTCGGATCACTCTCCTTCAGCAGAATGCTCTCCCTCAGATGCACCCCTCGATAGACAAGTAAGCTCTCCAAATCCCTACTCCTCATCACCTTTCTCATCTTCACAAAATACCTTACCTACAATCTCTCCATCAACCAAATCACACACCAAACCAAACTCCTCAGTTACTCACATGCAAAATGCTCATCCTATGTAAACCAAATCCAAAAGTGGAATTTTCAAACCAAAAATTTATTCCTTTGCCCTAACCTTAAGCCCACAGACTGAACCTAGTACAGTTCCTGAAGCTCTAAACAACCCTACATGATTACAAGCTATGCAAGATGAATTTCATGCTCTCCAACATAACCAAACTTGGACACTTGTTCCCTATGAACCTACCATGAACATTCTTGGCACAAAATGGATTTTTCAGACCAAATACAATGCTGATGGGCCTATCTCTAGACACAAAGCTCGATTTGTTTCCAAAGGGTTCAATCAAACCCTTGGCATGGACTTTTTTGAAATTTTCAGCCCTGTTGTGAAGGCCCCAACCATAAGAGTAATGTTATCAGTTGCTGTCTCCCATCACTGGGAGATTCAACAAGTTGATATCAATAATGCCTTTCTACACGGAGAGCTACATGAAACTATCTACATCCACCAGTTACAATGATTTCAAAGAAAATCTCACCCTCATCATGTTTGCAAGCTAAAAAAGGCTCTTTATGGACTAAAACAAGCTCCTAAGGCTTGGTTTCATAAACTAAAGTGTGCACTGTCTTAGTGGGGGTTTCAAAATTCAAGGTCAGACACTTCCCTATTTTACTTTACCATCAGTGGAACTATTACTATGCTACTGGTCTATGTAGATGACATTTTGATCACAGGAAACTCAACACAAGCAATTCATATAATTATTAGTCAATTGCAGTCACAATTTGCACTGAAAAGACTCGGAAGTATAAATCACTTCCTTGGATTTGAAGCATACAGAAATAGAGATGGTCTCTATCTTTCACAAAAACAATACATTGAAAATCTACTTATCCGAACAAACATGTCCTTGTGCAAGCCTTCATCAACACCCATCACTCCATCACCAAATTGTTTCTGCGGAATGGCACACCTTTTGAACTTCCAAAGCTTTACCGAAGTACAATAGGAGCTCTTCAATATTTGTGCAACATAAGACCAAACATTAGCTATGCAGTCAATAAATTGAGCCAATTTTTACAAAATCCCTTAAATACACACTGGATAACTTGTAAAAGAGTTTTGCGTTACCTGAAGGGAACCTGAAACTTGGCACTACTCTTCAAACCCTCATCACTGCCTCTTGCTCTCCATGTATACTGTGATTCTGACTGGGCTAGCTCCCTCGATGATCGCAAATCTACAACCAGAGGATCTGTGTTTTTAGGGGAAAACCTAATCTTCTGGATCTCTAAGAAACAAACCACGGTAGCTCGATCCAGCACAGAGGTTGAATATCAAGCCCTCTCTCAGGTGTCGACAGAAGTTTTCTACCTCACCTCACTACTGTCTGAACTTGGCTTCACTCTTCCTCACAAACCCATTTTTTGGAGCGACATTAATGGAGCCAGATCTCTCTCTCAAAATCCCCTCTTTCACTTAAGAACAAAACACATCGAGATCGACATCCACTTCATCCGAGAGAAAGTAGAGAAAGGAGAAATAGAAGTGAAATATGTGAGCACCGATGACCAACTCGCAGATATTCACACAAAACCCCTCAACTCCACACGATTTCAACTGTTGACAAGCAAACTGAACCTAGTTCAAAGCCCTAGGTTCAGTTCGAGTGGGGGTGTTAGAGAAGAAGATTCGATAGAAGAGGGAGAAATATATCTGTACACATCACGTGCTTCTGCCAAGATACAGACAAAGCATAAGGCATTAAGGGACTAGCCGGACCAGTACAATTTGTTATAATTGATTTAATCTCTACCCTTCATTTATTTTGTACTATCTAACAAATGTATGGCTCAGATAAACTCAACATGTATATAAATACAAGGCCAAGAAATAATACAAAATGAGCTGAAAATATTGATGTAAAAATACATTCTCTTACACAACTTCGTCTCCATTTGCATTTTCCTCATTTAGCACTTGCTATTGTTTTTGTGCCTCTAGAATTATAATAGCAATTCTTTTCCTTAGCCCAAACATAACTATGTATTTTTATGTAGAATAATTACATATGTAAATGTGCATAGTTATACAATTATAATATAATATTGTAGTTATCTTATAACAAAACGTTTATTTTCTAATTCTTTTTCTATGTTTAATATTTATTTAGAATATTAAATTAATCTTAATTTAATATTATGATTATCCTTCATCGTATTTTTCTTGTCATTAAATTACCTAACATTTTAAGTACTCTTTTATGTAAATCTAAAAAATTTTCATCCTTGCCAATTTACAAGTAGATACTAATAGAAAATGAATTCTTTAATATGTTTATTGTGTGTAATATAATGAAAGGGATGGGACAATTTATACACAAAAGTGTTAGGCCAATTAAGAAAAACTTAAAAAGGAAGAATCTAATTAAGGAAGAACTTGAACTTAAATAAGGAAGAACCTTATCTAATTAGTGCCTATATTTATTTACATTAATTAGAATGTATATTATCATTGTCATCCGCTTTAAACTCAAGGTGGTATAGAAGTAGATAACTTCATTTTGAAAACAAGATCATGAAATTAAAGAGCATAGTGTGGTAAATAAGAGTAACATAAATTGATTCAAACTCATTACCAAGAGTCACAAGTAAAAAAACTCAAAAATGAATTCACAAGGGTCAAACTAATCTTAAAAATCGCTCAGATAACAAAACAAATAAATCTAACTCTTCAAACCTATCTAGCTAGAAAGTTCGATTAACCAAATCTTATCTTGTTTTATTAAATTTTATTCATACATTTATATTAAGTCCACATAAATATATCGATCAGATAAAATGACACCTGATTAAAACACTCTAACAAAAATAGGGTACTCCAACCAAGACCAAATAGTTTGAACCGATTTCTCATATCGAAACCTATTTTTAAGAAACTCATTCACAAACTTTGCAATAAATAAATAAGTTTTGTGGATAATGTTATTTGGCACTGATTTGAAACTGAAATTTCCTTCCACTCCAACCCATCTAAGTCAGGATCTATTCTTCTGTTTCTATTTTCGTGTGTTACTTTATATCCGAGACCATCCATCTATTCATTAAATGTAAACCATCATTCTATTCATTAAATGTTAATAATGTTAATAGATGAATGAATAATCTTGGGCACAAAGTGGTATACGGAAACAAAAAATTTTCGCTTCCTTATGTTTAATGAATAGATGGACGAAGGTCAGTACAAGGTGGTGCAGATGACTAAGCCACGAAGAGATTGACTGTTCCCTTCCCCTGTTCTCACCCTGTGCCCCCACCCTCTGTCGTGTAATGACATCCACACATTTAACTCTCTCATTTACTTATTGTTAAATGTATGGATATTAAGCAATGAGACAAATTGAAACAGAGAAAAAGTAACAGACGATCTAGTGCCATTTCGATTCAACTATGATGCAGTGTGATTGAATGAAAAGTTGATTTAAGCCGCTGACGTAGTGCAAACAGAGTGTCTCTCGTGTGCGTAGTGCATACACGATTGAACCAGAGGGCAACTATTTTTAGTGGCAAACCAATGCGCGGACAGCCTAGCTCAACTCGCTGGGGTGTGCAGTCCGGGTCTCTATATACTCCACGAGCCTCCTTTTGGCATTCAGGAGCTCCTCCGACGCGATGCGCAGGGCACTCTGTACCCACGTGCTTTAATTTAGTGTTGTAATCCCCTTTTTGTAATAAAAAATGTATGGATATTATGCAATGAGACAAATTGAAACAGAGAAATAGTAACAGACGATCTAGTGCCAGTTCGATTCAACTGTGATGCACTGTGATTGAATGAAAAGTTGATCTAAGCCGTTGACGTAGTCTCTCGTGTGTGTAGTGCATACATGACTTAACCAGAGGGCAACTATTTTTAGTGGCAAACCAATGCGCGGACAGCCTAGCTCAACTCGCTGGGGTGTGCAGTCCGGGTCTCTATATACTCCACGAGCCTCCTTTTGGCATTCAGGAGCTCCTCCGACGCAATGCGTAGGGCGCTCTGTACCCACGTGCTCTAATTTAGTGTTGTAATCCGCTTTTGTAATTAAAAAATGTATGGATATTATGCAATGAGACAAAGTGAAACAGAGAAAAAGTAACAGACGATCTAATGCCAGTTCGATTCAACTGTGATGCATTGTGATTGAATGAAAAGTTGATCTAAGCCGCTGACGTAGTGCAAACAGAGTGTCTCTCGTGTGTGTAGTGCATACACGACTGAAACAGAGGGCAATTATTTTTAGTGGCACATGTGGGTGCCTGAAGGCTCTAATGAAGATCTAGTTACCTACATTGGAATCGTTTCGATGAGAGGAATCTTCCAATATGCTCACGTTAAAAAAATTGTCAACAGATCTTTATGCACATTGAAAGTTAATGAAACTCAAAAACTCAACCAGAAAAGTGCAAAAAACAATCGAAAAGGACCAAAAATTTTAACATATGTATTATAACGTATATTATCATTATTAATATACTAATTGGTTCAGCCTGATTCTGGCGAGGCTGCACGTTGCCGTTTGGATCCATGTGATTGATTTGCTCCAGCTTAAAGGTTCCTGCAAAACAAAGAAGGCACGTCGGGGGTTGTTTCCCGATTAGCCCCTCCAACACTCAAGTAAGTCTTTTGGTGAAGGTTAGGTCGTCGAAAAGCGAAGAGAACTAGGGTTATGAGTTGCGTACCTTCATCGTGATGAAATTATACCTTATATATGGGATGGACGCTAGGGTTAAGTCTTTACGTAAACTTCTACTTCTGCATGAAATATTTTCTCCTGCTAATGTGTCATGGATGTGTGGACCAGGCTCAGGTTAGCCAATGGGCGTGAGACCGATCTTTGGGGGTTGGACCGATCGACCCATGGATTGTTGTGATTGGACTCGATCCCAGCACAACCGACCCGACCATAAGCCCCCTACTCTTCGAGTCTGAGCAAGGAGAAGGGTCGAAGGAGTATACCAAAATCCTGTCGCTCGTCTATGGGACGGCTTGGGGTATGTCTGATCGGTCGTATATTATTGTTGTAGTGCGCGACTGCTCGTATTGGGTCGGCCGAGTGAGTGCCCCAATCGCTCGGCATGGCTGCTTATCGTATGATAGTTCGGGTTAAGGTAGGTCAGGTGAACGTTGTTAATTAGCGCGTGATGCCACTCGAAGTAATCATTACTGATGGCGCGTGTCCTCTGACAGATATCCAGAATCTGAAACGAATCGTCCTTTGCAACCGTTGCGCCGCTCCGGGTTTCGAACAGTCCTAACTTACCTTGGCTCAGATTCTACCACATGTCTAGCTTGGCTCGGATTTCCTCCACGTGTTAGGCGTTGATTGGATGCCCTTTCAACCGCTCCTCTATAAATATTCAGCGTCGATGAACTACGGGCTTTCTTCACACTCGTTCTGTTCTCTGGTTTATATTTGCGCCTTCTAGCTTATAGTTTCTGTTTTCGAAGTTTCTTTTCAATCGTCGTCCCAATTTCTGACCACAAATCACTAAATAGGTACGTCCTTCTTCCTCATCACCTCCTATAAAGTTTATTTCAAAAGTTCCCTCCTAGTGAACATGTCGTCAGCTAGCTCTAGAAGTGTGGTAAGGGGTAGCGAAGAAGTCTCTACTAGAGAGCGGAAAGATGGGTTAGTTGTGGAGGAGCCGCCGAGAGAGAGATCAACGACGACTGCGGCGGATCTGAAGCGATCGATTATTAGGAATGAAATCCCTATGTCCTGGAGCCCTAGGCTGGCCTTGGGGAATGAAGGAATCCACAGCAACTTGAGTGGGTATTTTGTTGTTTCCGACAGTTTCTTTTCAATCGGCGGTATGAAGCTTCCATATGCCCCAATTATCGATGAGGTGAGCACTGAATACCAGCTAAGGCTGAGCCAGATTCCTCCGAATGGATGGAGGTTCATCAACGGTTTGGCCCTGCTGTGCCACCAGTTTGGCTGTTCGGCTTCGGTCGATATCTTGCGTCATTTTTTGAGACTGAGCCAGAGTCCAAGTTTTAGGGCCGGGGTTCCTTCTTTTTAGTATAAAGATGCCCGATATCGCCCGGGCCGGAACAGCTTCAAAGATCTCCTCGTGGCAGACAAAGTTCTTCTTTGTGAAACCTCCGGGGTCTTCCCTCGAGTTCCAGCTGTGGAGGTACCCTCTGGCTGGGCGGTGGAACGATACGTCAAGCGTATCCTTTAGTACGAAGGAATGGGAGGTGATCGGTCGCATCAAGGAGCTCGGCCGATATGACTTCGCTCGGCTCATTCAGGGGTACTTCAGGGGGGCCTCTGCCAATTCCTTTTTAATCGACCCCCCGCCACGGATTAGCGGGCTAGGAGAGGAAACCGCTCCGTCTGGTTGACCCCTCATAGTTAAGATA
>JANZLD010000003.1:51911953-51922508 GCA_026413575.1 Erythroxylum carthagenense
TATATAATGCTCATACAGATAAAACCAAACTCTTTTGTTTTATTAATAATAAATATTTTCATTACAAAACTGTAACTCAAGAAGATAAAGTTACATGTAAATACACTTGCTTTCCAGGGCACTATATTTACATAACTCTAACAACTTTTGCAATACGTTATTGGCAGGATTTGACATTATCTGAATGTCTGGTTCATACATTTTCTGGGTTAGTGTGTCTTTCCTTGCCACAATTAAAAAATTTTGGCGGTCTCTAGAAATCTATCACCTATCAATTGAAACGTCAATCTCTGTTTTGGTCATCTTCTTCTCTAATTCTCCTCATGTTTGCTTACTTCTGTAATACGTTATTGGTAGGATTCAACATTATTATAGCAGTTAGAAGATTATTCGATACAAGAAAAATAAATCTGAATGTCTGGTGTATACATTTTGGGGGTTAGCGTATCTTTCCTTGCCACAAGTAAAAAATTTTGGCAGTCTCCAGAAATCTATCGCCTATCAATTGAAACTTCAATCTCTATTCTAATCCTCTTATTCTCTAATTCTCCTTATGTTTGCTTACTTCTGCAATACGTTACTTCTGCTTTTCTTCTATCTGCTTTTCTTCCGTCTGCTTTTTATCGTCTGCTTTTCTTCCGTCTAGTAAAAAATTTTGTCGGTCTCCAAAAATCTATCACCTATTAATTGAAACGTCAATCTCTGTTCTGGTCCTCTTCTTCTCTAATTCTCCTCATGTTTGCTTACTTCTGCAATACGTTACTTTTGCTTTTCTTCTGTCTGCTTTTCTTTCATCTGCTTTTCTTTTGTCTGCTTTTCTTCTGTCTGCTTTTGTTCCATCTGTTTTTCTTGCGTCTGCTTTTCTTCTGTCTAGTAAAAAATTTTGCCAGTCTCTAGAACCGTATCACCTATCAATTGAAACGTCAATCTCTGTTATGGTCGTCTTCTTCTCTAATTCTCCTCATGTTTTCTTACTTCTGCAATACGTTACTTCTGCTTTTCTTGCGTCTACTTTTCTTTCATCTGCTTTTCTTTAGTCTGCTTGTCTTCCGTCTGCTTTTCTTCATCTGCTTTTGTTCCGTCTGCTTTTCCTCGTCTACTTTTCTTGAGTCTACTTTTCTAGCGTCTGCTTTTCTTCGTCTGCTTTTCTTACGTCTGTTTTTCTTCCATCTACTCTTCTTTTGTCTGCTTTTCTTCGTTTGCTTTTCTTCCGTCTGTTTTTCTACCGTCTGTTTTTCTTACGTCTGCTTTTCTTCATCTACTTTTCATCGTCTGTTTTTTAATATAACTTCCGTCTTCTTTTTGCTATCGTCTGCTTTTCTTTCGTCTTACTTTAATCATCTTACTTCTATAGTCATACTTTCACTTCGTCTTACTTGGATTACTTTCACTTCGTCTTACTTTGATCGTCTTACTTTGATCGTCTTACTTTGACGTCATCATACTTTTATCGTCTTACTTTCACTTCGTCTCACTTTCACTTCGTCTCTCTTTTATCGTCTTACTTCTATCGTCTCACTTTCACTTCGTCTTTACTTTGATTTTGTCGGACTTTCACATCGTCTTTACTTCGATCGGATTACTTCTATCGTCTTACTTTCACTTCATCTTACGTCGATCGCATTACTTCTATCGTCTTACTTTCACTTCGTCTTACTTTTATCATCTTACTTCGATCGTCTTACTATCACTTCGTCTTACTTTGATCGTCTAATTTTTATCGTCTTACTTGTATCGTCTTACTTTCACTTCGTCACTTCGTCTTACTTTTAATATAGTGCACAGATAAAAATAACATGAAGCGATAAGTCAGACAAACTGGAAACTGAGACGAAGCAGTTACCATATTATGCAATATAAAATTACAATTCTTCAAAATACAATCTTAATCAACGCATTTACAATCTTCCTATTGGATCACAAGTAGCTACTATACGGACTGACACTGACGATGAACAACATGATAAATCTCCTCATATCCAAGTCTGCACTACGTCTTCTTTATTTGAGGCATGCTTTTTCAAATTTTTCTCCCCTGAATGTAGATGCTCCAAGTTTGTTACTCAGGTCTGAGTTATAGAAAATAGACTGACACTGACAATGAAGAACATGATAAATCTCCTCATATCCAAGTCTACACTACGTCTTCTTTATTTGAGGCATCCTTTTTCAGATTTTTCTCCCCTGAATGTAGGTGCTCCAAGTTTGTTACTCAAGTCCGAGTTATAGAATATGGACTGACACTGACAATGAAGAACATGATAAATCTCCTCATATCCAATTCTGCACTAACTCGGGTTTGAGTTATAGAATTTAATCTTCGACTTTTGTTTCCGTGGGGTAAATCAGGATGGCGTCACGGTATTAAGCGATGACTACAGCCACAGAAACATTTACAGAGAAACTCCAAATGTTGAACAAAACCCTATGAAAGTCGAAGGAAAAATTATGATGATAATTTAGAAATTGTAAAACTTAAGCAAATGCTCACTATAAAGAATCATGTAGAATTCTCTCATTAAGCCAGTAGTTGAACAATCGTCATATAGCGATATGGTATAAGATACTTAAACGATTGGCTTAATGTAAGTGGGAGATTGTTGGTTTATTCCCTACAGCTAATCGATTTGGTTATAGTTAGTGACAAATTATTTAAAAACATTCTTTATCTTGTACATGTTTAGATGTATATGATAAAGTCCATGGGATACTTATACATTACAAACAAAATTATAATGAGATTATAATTATGAGATTCATATTGTATTTATGTATTATTCCTAAATGTTCCTAGTCATTGTTCTATTAAGATTAGACATTAATAGAACGGAAAAAGACTAGCACATGTTTGTTTTTCCTTATGAAAGAAGTAGTCGATCTCATAGGCTAAAGTATAGAGATACTTCAACAAATGTGTGGGTGCTTGCTAGAGAACAAGCTCACCGAACAGACCTGATATGAGAAATCTATTTGGAACATTGCTTGTATGTCTATAGAATTCTCATTGTAATGATTGTATAAGTGATCCTTTGACTTGAGGTTATCAAAGTTATCCTGTATGAGAATTGCTATGTTTTGATACTACTCGTGATCTATTTTATCAAAGGTCATTTAAACGGTAGTCATTGGATGTAGTATGAACTATATGGAGATAGTTGAATAATCAAGATAGGATTCATCACCCTAAAGTAATTAGGAAGAATGTTTCGTTGTTCTCGATTAATATTGATTTAGGAAATCCTTGTCTAAGTTGAAATGATATTTTGTAAACAATTTACAAATATCATTAATTGAATCAATAACTACTGGCGGAGAACTAATATAATTGGACTCAAAATAGAGTAGACATGAATTCTATGCTCTATGTCTAATTGGAACATTGGTGGATGAAATGATTGAATTATATGGAAAAATCATGCACGGAAAGGTTAGTCAACACTACTTTGACATTCCTAAATATTTGGGTAGTCATGATACGTTGCTAGAAGCTAATCTTGATCTATGATTATAAATTGTTTAATTGGAGAATTAAAGATAAATTAAAAGGAGTTTTAATTTATCTAATTCTAATTATGAATTAGAATTATAATTTATAATCATTGCTAACATATTTGAGAACCTAATGGGTCTTACACATAGAATGAGTTGGAGAGAGCAAAGTTGATTTAATCAAGTTAGACTTGAATATAAAGTTTGAGAAACTTTATGATTAAATATGAGATATTTAATAAATAAAGATCAATATAACATATTGAATCTTATTTGAGAATAATTGGTATTTAATTAGAATTATTTGAAATTCTAATTAAAGTTTAATTGAAATTAGTGTTTAATTTCAAGTAAATTACTAAAACATCCAAAGCTTATGATAAATAGGCTTGAGCTCTATGGACCTAGCACTTCATGCTTAATCATCTCTGCAAAAGTTATAGAGTTCTCTCAACTTGTTATGGATATCGTTAGAGTCCAGACACTTGTACGGTTACGATGGTTGAAACGGATCGATTTTGGAAATGGTTCGAGGGATGCATCAAAATAAAGATCAAACTTTAGAATAAGGTGCGATTAAATTTTTTGTTTTATTATGATTCGTGTTAATCATTTTATAGAATTGAATAGATCTTAGTTTTTGAGAAATCAAAAATCATGGAAAAGTTTCATAATTATTCTGCTACGGTTAGGATCAGATCCTGACCCAGTTTTACAACAATGGGGTATCTGTAACGATCATGGATAGAGTAAAGAAATCAAATGCGGAAAAAACTGCTATCTCTTATTTCAACTCACATACAGGTCTATTTATATAGAAAATATATGCAAGTGTTGTAGGGTTGTTAGTGCCAAAAGAACTAAAAGAAACTAATTAATAAACTTCTAACTACAATTAGTTACAGCAACTATTAATAGTCAGTTAAATATATATATTCTTTATGCCCCCCTCAAGTTGGACTTTGATGAGCATTAAACAAATCTAACTTGGAAAATAAGCTACTAAATAATGATGAACAAAGGGGTTTTATGAACAAATCGGCAATCTAAAGATGCGAGAGAATATGAACTAGAACAATTAACCCTTGCTTGAATTGATTATGAACCACATGACAATCAATGTCAATGTGTTTAGTTCGTTCATGGAAGATAGGGTTAGAAGTGATACGAATGGCAGACTTACTATCACAATGCAAAGTAATCGGCTTCTGTATTGGAACTTTCAAATCACCTAGCAAATAAGTAATCCATATCAACTCACACTGTTGAAGCCATAGATCTGTACTCAACTTCAGTGGAACTTCAAGAAACAATATGTTGACACTTGGTCTTCTACGATATAGGACAATTGCCCAAATATATGCAAAAACTAGTTAAAGACTTTCTGCTTATTAGGCAAGAGGCCCAGTTTGCATAAAATAAGTTGTAAGCTTTAAGTCATTTGTAATTGGAAAAAATAATCCTATAGAAGGAGCATTCTTTAGATATTTCAAAACATAAAATACATGTTTCATATGATTTTCTCTACACAGTTGCAAATATTGACTTAATTGTTGCACGACATAGGTGATATTAAGCCTAGTAAAGCCTAAATAAAGAAGCCTCCTAACTAAACTCCTGTATTTCTGAGGATTCCCAAAAAGAGGATGGTCATCATTTTCTAGGGTAGAACCCTTTGGAAAAGGAATTTTCTTAGGTTTAGTTGCCAAAAGACCTACATCATCTAATTAATTTAAGACATATTTTCTTTGATTAAGAAAAATGCCATTTTGTATTGAAAAAACCTCTAAAGCCAAGAAATATTGGGCTAAGCCCAAATCCTTAATTGTGGACCTCTCATCTAATGCCTGTTTCAATATGTAGATTTCACCACCATACCACCATAACTCCCATTAATAAGTAAATCATCAACATAGACAAGTAACATAAAAAAAAACAACAACCATTATTGTCTAGTCCCAACAGGTAGTGATCATGAGGAGATTGAAAAAAACCAAAATTAGTGGAAAACTAGTTAGTTCAGTGTTCCATTGTCCGGAAGCTTGCTTCAAACCATAGAGAGACCTTATTAACTTGCGAAATTGACCCTCCTTTGTTGCTGTATAACCTTCAGGTGATATCATGTCGACTTCTTCATCTAAAAACCTATGAAGAAAGGCATTGTTAATATCTATTTGATTTAGAGGCCAACCTTTTGCAGCTGCTATAGCCATGAATAGTCTCACTGTGACAACCTTTGCAACCGAAGAATAACTATCATAATAGTCTTCCCTATACACTTGATTGTACGCTTTTGCAACTAACCTTGCTTTATGTCTGTAAAGATCCCATCAGATTTGAGCTTCAATTTGTAAACCTACTTACTTGATATGGCCTTCTTTCCTTCAGGCAAATCAGTGAGTGTCCAGGTTTTATTTTTCTCCAGTACTTGAAGTTTTGTGTTCATGGCAGAAACCCATTCTGGAACTGCTTTTGCTTCTTTATAATTTTGTGGCTCCTTCATAGTACTAATATAAGCTAAGAAATGAATATAATATATAGGAAATAAAGTATTCCTGCAAAAAGGAAAAGTAGTAGGCATGTGTGGACAAGTATATTTTTCATTGCTGAAAGCACAAATGGCATTGTTAACAACATAATCGAAAAGCCAAGATGGCCCTTTTATATTCCTGGTAGTTCTTCTAATAGGGGTAGCTTCGCTTGAAGTGGGTATTAAATCTACCACTAGTACATCTTCATCCGCTGCAACTGGATTTCCATCAGTAATTATAGGAACAGTATCTGTAATTGAAGTAATAAGATCATTTGTAGGACTTAACAACATCTGTAATATAATAAGTAGGATCAGTTGTAGGACACACTAGAATGGGAACTCCTACATCAAAAGAAGGAATATTAATAAAAGGATATATGGTTTCATGAAACACCACATCTTCAGAGGTATATAACTGCTGAGAAGAGAGACATCATACACTTTATACCCTTTTTGGCCAGGAACATAGCCTAAAAAGATACATTTTTTTTCTCTGAAATCAAACTTATCTTACTTAGGACTAGTATCTGTCATATAACATAAACAACCAAATGCTCTCAAAGCATTATAATCTGGTGGTCTTCCAAGTAGCACCTCATATGAACTCTTCCAATTCAGCACAAAAGATGGCAACTTATTTATCAGATAAGTAGCATGAAGTATAGCCTCTCCCCAGAAACTTTTAGGAAGATGAGTCTGTTGCAATAAATTTTTGGAAATTTGCAAAATATGTTTGTGTTTCCTTTCTGCCATGCCATTCTGTTGAGGACTATACATACAAGTTCTTTGATGAATAATGCCATGATCAGGAAAAATCTATTGACATCTAGAACCCACAAACTCTCCACCATTACAACTTCTAACAAATTTAACTAAAGTAGAATACTAATTCTTCACCATTTTGAAAAAAATTACTCAATAATGAACTAATTTTATCCTTTTTCTGCATCAAATAAGTCCAAGTACACTTGTTGAATCTTCAACTATTGTTAAAAAATAAAAGGCACCATAGAGTGATTGTGTTCGATAAGGCTCCCAAACATCCACATGTAACATTTCAAACAATTTGTCACAATGACTATCACTTATAGGAAAATGAGTTCTAGTCTATTTAAACTGAGCACACATACCACGGGTATAAAAAAAACTATCAAATTCATTATTCATCAATCTTAGTTTCTTTACAACACCAAATAAAGGATGCCCCAACCTATAGTGCCAAACTTTTGGACTATATTTAACCATAGTATTCATACAATAGATTTCCCATGTAATGTTATTCAACAAAGAAACATACTTGTCTACCAAAACAAGATTAAAAGAATCTTTATCAAGATAATAGAGATGTCCAAGTGCTTTTTCCACTGTTAGCAAGTTTTTATTCATCAGGGCCTGTAAAACACAAAATTCATGATAAAAGGTGAAAACTCCAACATTTTCCTTCAATAGTCTACTTACTAATAACAAGTTATAATTGAAAGAAGGCAGGTAGAAGACATTTTTCAAAACAACTTTCCCTTGAAGGTTAATATTACCCACAAATCTGACACATCTAGCTATTCTATCTGGTAACTGAACATTACACTTTCTTTTTAAAAGAACTAAGCCATTAAACAGGAATTTATTTCCAGACATGTGTGTACTAGCTCCTGTATCCACTATCCAACAAGAATTTATCACTTCATACTCATCAACAAGAGCATTCAGTTTAGAAATATTACCAGTAAAAGTTGGAAAATTCATCTGTTCATCTGTCTAGATCTGCTTCCCTTTCATAAGTTTAATTAGTTCCTGTTGTATCATTTCTCTCACATAGTACATACTTTTGTCTTCAACATAGTCCTCCCGATCATCCCAAGTTTACATTAGCATTTCCACCTCCCTTCTTCTTTTGTTTTTTCTTAAGATCCATGTACCACTCAAGATAACCATGAATCTTGAAACATGTGTCTTTAGTATGCCTTTCCAGCTTACAAAAGGAACAATACTTGTCCTCCTTATCCTTCTTATATTTCCTTCCTTTTGGTGTTCTGTTTTCCAGAAGTAATATTTCTTTGAGTATTAGCAGCAGCAGCCAATAAAGCACTCCCCTCAGTAATATCAGGATAACTCTCAGCTACTTATTTTTATTTTTCAATATTCATCAACATAGAATATACCTTGCCTAAATTAGGATAAGGATCCATCATTAAGATCTGATTTTTCATGTGACTATAAGAATCATTTAATCTCATTAAAAATTAGATAATCTTAACATTTTCATTGAACTTCATTACTTTTCCAGAAACATCACAAGTACACTTTCCACAAGTTCATTGAGGCACTGGAACAATACATTGCAGTTCATCCCACAATCTACACAATTTTGTAAAATATATCGAAAGACTAGGATTACGTTAAGCAATACTCCCAACATCACGTTTCAGTTGATATTCTGAGGTCCAGTTGAGTCACCAAACCTCTTCTCAAGCTTATCCCATAGATCTTTACTAAAAGAAACATACAAGAAAGCATCATGTAATTCTGGAGTCAAGGAATTCAAAATCCAAGACTCAACCATAGCATTAACACTCATCTGCTCTTCAAAATCATCTGCATCTTCAATTGGCATCTTAATCTTGCTAATTATGAACCCTAATTTGTGTTTTGCAGCCAACGCCTTCCTCATCGATGTGCTCCAAGTTCGATAATTAAAACCATTGAGAGGAACAAAAACCAAATTCACACCAGGATTATAGGACTCCTTCAAATTCATCTGAGCTTTCTTAAATTCAGCTCCCCATTCTATCGCCAACCGTCATTGTTGCATAAACATAAAAAATAATCTATCTAAAAAAGAACAAATTAGCAAAACTCAGTTTCAATCAACTGAACAAGAATCACTTTAGCTATAACCAGCTGAGAAAGAATCTATGAAATCTTCTAATCGAGATCTACATCTAGAAGAAAACAGTTACTGGCTCTAATATCATGTAATGATCATGGATAGAGTAAACAAATCAATTGAGAAAAAACCTCTTTCTCTTATTTCAACTCACATACAGGTCTATTTATACAAGAAATATATGCAAGTGTTGTAGTGTTGTTAGTGCTAAAAAACTAAAAGAAACTAATTAATAAACTTCTAACTTAGTTACAACAACTTTTAACAATCAATTAAACATATATTCTTTAGTATCTTTTGAGACACCCAATGCAACTTCCGTGGGGGAATTGGGATGCTGCTTAATTCAAACTCAATTGTGGCCACACCGATTAGAGGGATGCTTGAGTGACTATGCTTTGCTTGGAAGCATGGATACCCCTCTGTTGAAGTGGCAATGAATGTCATCCTGGAAGTAGAGCTAATTTTAGGTAGAGGGCAATCTCAAAAGCATTTCTTACATAAGTTGATCAACTCATGCAATTTCTTGTCAGCAACATTCAAAGTATCCCATAAGACCTTGCTAAAGTTGACTTTCAATTTTCATTTCAAAATCATTTGTGGTCCTACCCCCTGAAGATTATATTCCTTTTCTTCTACAAGATATGATTAGGAATGACTATTCTTGAACATTCTTTGTATAATTTAATTGTGTTTTGGATATGTATACATACCCCTTTCCAAAAAAAAAAAATTAAACACCATAACTAATACTTATCTATAAATAACACTTCCTGGATGTTTCCCCACCATCATCACCTCTCCATTATGAATTTACACCGTCTCCACTATTTTGTTTTTTAATCAACCAAATGAGTCCAACACACCAATATAATTTCTAAAGATATATTCCCCAAATATCAAAGATCAATAGAGCTTAAAACACGATTTGCACAATTTGTTGACTAATTAAAGGAATCACCTCTGGTGAGTTGAAAGACTCCAACTTTGGGGTTCATCTTGTAGGTTAACTCCAAATTTAGGGTTCATCTTGTAGGTTAACTTCATTAATTTATCTTTTATTGAAGAGTTAAGCTTTAGATATGAACTTCTACTTCGTTGGCTTTTTCGCTTTCATTCATTTATACTTGAAACTGATTTCAGATTCTTTTTCAAATGCTACTGGTGACTTCAACTTACTAGTAAATTCTTCATCCATTTCCTCCATGTACTAAAAAACCAAAGCCCTCATGCTTTTTACAAGCCTAGTTGAACAATATAAGTTTCCTTAGCCTAGGATTCAATTATGGTTTACTTACTATTACTTGGCTTTGATGCTTTCTCTTTGAGCCTGTCTCCAAGTTATCACCGCCCAAGGACAAAGCACTAGCTACTCACATTCCAACTTTCTCAGATTGGAGGGTAATCTCTAGTAGAAATTACTATGACAAAGGGCCCTTAGTATCCATGTTCCCAAAAATGCTATAACTAAACTCAAATGGATGATGTTCCTCAATTAACACTGTTTAAGGGGTTTGAAAAATTATAGTTCTAGTTAATTGAAGTGCAAATTGTACAACTAATTCAAACTCCTTGTTGGACCCCGAATTTTTTTTATGATGTCATTAGGTATGAATTGTGTTAATTTTGTGTTTATGGCTTAGTTTGAT
>JANZLD010000003.1:51927721-51940686 GCA_026413575.1 Erythroxylum carthagenense
TACAAGGACTAAACAACTAAGTATAAGACTAGCTAATTACAGATCAGCAATACACAAATATTAATTGAATAAACTCTCAATAGTAAGAAATTAAAGAAGGGATCTACTGCCCCTAGCTCTTCCCAATAATTATAACTTGAAATATGGAAAGTAATAGATCTAAATTGCTCGCTGGTAGATTGAAAAAGGTTTTAAGAAGTTTCATCAATGAAAGTCAAGCTGCTTTCATTAAAGAGAAGAATAATCTTCTTCTTTTGAGGAATTATTCAAAGGGTATAAATCTGTGAGACACCTCAAAAGTTGCTTCACAAGAACAAAATTCTCTTTTGATCATTCAGTTAATTAGAAGTTTATACTTTAACTTTAACTACGTTATTATTTTTAGATTTCCTGAACAATTCATCTTGCATATTGAGAATTGTCTATGTACTACCTCTTTCTTTATGGTCATTAATAAGGAAGCTACTAGATCTTTTAAATGAGCTAGAGGTTTGAGACAAGTTGATTTTGTCTCACCATATATGGAGGTCTTAACTAGATTGATGGCAGAGAAATTTGCTTTGGGGAGCTTCTTCAATTATCACTACCATTGCAAGAGACTTGGTTTATTTAATGTTGTTTTTCCAAAATGATATACTGTTGCTTTCTAGAGCAGATGGAGGCTCTTTCTCCACCGTAATGGAGTCTTTGAACCACTTATATAAGTTCTCTGGTCTCTTCATTAACAAGGTGCTTTTATACTTTTTATGATGCTAAAGATCAAATATGCTTGTTAGCTTCCATCTTTTGCGTTAAGCATTAGGAAATTCCTTTTGAATAGTAATTAGGGATTCCCATTTCTAATAAGATGCTTATATACCATGAATGTCTACCTCTTTTTAATGCTATTTACAAGAGGATTAGCCATTAGATAAATAGACTACTCTCTTATAAAGGTAGACTTCAATTAATGTCCTCCATCTTATCTAGTCCCCATACTTACTAATAGTCCCACCTGTTCTTATATTATATGTTGACTAAGAACATTGAGTGAATGTTGAAGAATTATTTATGTTCTAGCTCGTCTAAAGTCCATGTTGGAGCAAAAGTCAAATGGTATAAGGTTTGCTCCCCCAAAAATGATGGAGGATTAGGTATCAATTCAATATGTGCCACTAACAAAGCTCTCTTAGGAAAGAGTATTTGGAAACTCTTCATAAATTATGAATCCATTTAGCTAAAATGGATTCATACTTACATCATTACGGACCAAAGCTTACGAAGTACAATGTAAGTCCTCTTTCTTGTGGTATTGTAATCAAATATTTAGAATAAGAGATTTTATGTTCAATAGAATCAAATTTGTTATTAGAAGTTGCAAAAAAGCTATGTTTTGAATTGATAACTGGCGCAAGCTAGGCCCTTTTGACACCTTACAATGCCAAAACCAGCTGAGACTTTATTGTCCTTAAATGGCAAAAGTCAGCTCTAAATTGTTAGGTAACCCAAAAGGTGCCTCCTTAAATAGGGATCACTCCCTAGACTATCTGTCAAATTAAAATAAGGTGGATAAACCTAGTGGATTACTAAATCCTATCTTAGTTTAATGAAGCCTCTTGGAACTCATGTATCATGGTAAAAGCTGGTTTGGTTGCTTAATCATTACCCTAAAGTTTCTTTTATTTTATAGTTAGCTATTAAACAAGAATTGCTTTAGAGACAATGGGTTCACTTATCAAGTAAAGAGTGCAACTTTTATACCCTAACTTTAGAGAATAACATTATGCTCCTTTGCAGTTACAATTTCTCCTCTTCCTTTTAATGCAAGGGTTTAGAATAATACAAACTTCATTCTCTAGTTCATATTTGGCATTAATTCATAGTCTGTGCTAGCTTTGTCAATTCCATCTATTAGAGGCATTTTATATTTTTCAAGCTAGTGTTAAGTTATGGAATATATAAATTATAGAGAGAGAGGAATTTAAGATTTTTCTAGAGAAAGGAAACTACAGTTTAGCAATTTACCAATTTGACTTTGTAATGGATCGAATAACTTATCCTGATTTATGATATTATGCCTCTTTTGAGTTCTACTCTACCCTCTACTTAGGACATTGAAAATTAATCTCTATACTAGCTTAAAATTACTTCCTTCTCCTTCCTAGCTCTGAATTCTACCTAGGATATTGGAAAGAGGCTTAAATCCCTCTATGCCTCATATTATCCCTCTTGTTTGCCCATATGAGGCTTTCACAATTTGCTTATCATATCTATTATATGATATGTTATATGTTTATTTTCAGGCTCAAGCTTAGCCCAGTAATTTTGCCCAATTAGACCTTTGGACTTTTTATCCTAAATATCCTTTATTATTAAAGAAATAATTTTGTTTAAACATAAAATAATATTAGTTTATCATATAGTTAGGATTCAAGGTACGGGTCAGGCTAGGTTATGCAGCTCGAGCTTGAAGTTCAAAAGTTTTTATAAATAAAAGCTCAAATTTGGTCCAAAGTTTAGTCAACTTGGTATGAACTCGTTAATTTCATATTGAATTAAAATAGGCCAGATCGAGTTTGGGTTATTTTGTCATCCTTGTAAAGAAATACTAACACCTAAAAACATAGTTACTAGAATGAGCTATGATTTACCTTCGAATTGGAATCTAATTTAATTTACTGGTCTCTTGGAGATTAGACCAAATTTTAATCTTTTAGGCTCTTTTAATTTTTTAGAGTTCTAGACTCAATTTTTTGTTTGCAACTAATGTAATAGGATGTACTCTTTTGTAATCTTATATTTTTTCTTTAGAGATTTTTTATTAATACAGTTCAATTTCCAAACTACTCAAATCACATTTAATAACTTGAATACAAAGAGATTCAAAGATCAAATAAATCAAGGAGTTAAGTTTTTCCTCTAATCTCATCTATTTTTTTCTTTAGAAAGTGACAAGCTTGACTCCACCTACCAATCTTAACACCCAAATTGTTAATCTCGTCCCTAAGTCAATGACTTGTTAAAAAAATCAAAGAATTCAGATGACTTTTGGGTGATTTAAGAGAAACGAGTGAAAGAAAAGAAAGAATCATGAACATAAGAGGAGAAAAAATGAGAAAGCGGGGTGTCTTTGCTGTTTCAAATTAAAACTCCCATTTTCCTTTTTTACATTTACTTCCTCCTCTTTCTTTTTATTAAAATCGGGTATTATAAAAGTCAAGCTTTCTTTATACACACAAATTCGACAATAAGATAAAATTTGTCAAATATACAATTTGTTTACAAAGTCAACTCAGATTTTGATCCTTACAGCTGCACATGAGATTATTTTGACAATAATCTTTTATGTTATATATATGTGATAATACTGTTTCATTTTCTAAATATAAGACCATAATTTTTTAATATCAAAATTTGTAAGAAATTATTTACGTAAATTTCTTATATTTTTGGTGATTTAGTAAACTTTATTAGGTGCAGTAAATAAAATATTATTCATTTTTTTCTTCAATGTATAAATTTCTTAGATCAATTTACACATCAATTGGAAGTAAATATTGAATAAGAATTTTAAATTAAAAATCCATAATTGTTAATGATATCATCATAATTTTTTTATGTCGCACGAATTATTTGAGTAGGAAACTACTTGATATAATCTTATAACTAAGTGTCTACACCTAAGTATTTCATCGACTGCATGCCGTACTTGTGGTCCAATTACAAGATTAGTTGAAAATTCTCATGCCTAATAGGTGCTCTTTATTTCTTTACACTGACTAATTGAATGCAGCCCGAATGTCGTACAAGATTAGTTGAAAATTGTCATGCATGATAGATGTTCTTTATTTGTTTGCTCTGACTAATTGAATGAAGTGATTGCTAATTCAACAAATAAAGAACATCTATTATGCATGAGAATTTTCAACTAATAATCTTGTAATGAATTAGCAAATTTGGATTTTTGTAGGCTTCCTCTCTATTAATTAACTAAACAAATTCGTAGACCAAAAAATGGAAATCTCAATGAGTAACGATGTTGCATTCAATTCAAAGATGTTTTAAATTACTTTTGTGAAATTCACAGAAACAATACATGATGAACACTAGCAAGGAGACTTCTTCCTTACATAAACTGAACAAAATTAAAGAAACCTTCAGAACTAGCTATTTTTTCAGTTGACGCAACTACCTTGAAAGGCCTAATTCCACAAAATTTTAATTTTGACGCATTTAAGCCACAAATTAGGACTGTGCGTATATGTTCATGCCACCATAACATGGTCTATCCACCACAAGTTGGTCTTGAAAGAGAAAAAACTTTGGGTCTCAATCTGATTCGACCCACAATTAACAAGTGGATTCAAAATCAACATCTAGCTGTTAAATTTCGTTGTTGTATAACGTTGAATATAGTTATGTAGCTAAGTGGTTCATAATTAATACAAATGTGATTGGAATAAGCACAAATAAAAGTAAAAGGTTCTGGTCAGCCAAAGAATGGTAAGAACATGGATCATACAAATGATATCACTATCAACATCGTTAATTCGTAGTCAAAGATGACTTTTGACATTTTTGAAAAGTACTATGAGGCAAATTCTAAGTTCTAGAAAAATAGCGTAACCATTGATGAGTATCCGACGACTTTAGTTCCACTTTCTAACTTGCAAGAGGGGACTAGTACTGATTTTTAACCCAATAGCGCGACTTTGAGACTTTGTATGTATATAAACCAACTGCTAGTTGTTTGGGGTACCTGTGCAGTATTAAGATCTAAGCATTCTCTAGCTACCACCACCTTTCTTCTCTCTCTTAGCCTCTCCTTTCTATTTATCTGTTCCTGGGCAATCAAATTTTGCTTGAGAAAATCAAGTATGGGAGAAGTAGTATTGACTGAGGACCAGATATTTGAGTTCAGGGAAGCTTTTTGCTTACTTGACAAGGATGGAGACGGTAGGTCTAGCAAGCCACAGATGTACTCGTTTCTTTTTCACCTTAAGTTTTCTTGGTTAAACTCAAGATCACAAATTTCATTTTGGTGCATCGAAAATCGCTAGCAATTAAGGATCGTAGGCATTGCAACAGGTCTGCTGATCATCAACGTTTTATATTGACGTGATCTTGTATTCAAATTTCTGCTGCTGTTAGGTTGCATAACATTGGAAGAACTGGGCGTGGCACTCAAGTCTTTGGGCCAGCATCCCACAGAAGATGAGTTGCAGATTATGATTAGCGAGGTTGATGTTGATGGGAACGGAACAATAGAATTTGGGGAGTTCATCAATCTCATGGCAAGAAAAATGAAGGTAAAAATGTCTATCTAATAAGTCAAAACTGTAAATTTGGCTAATGTCCCAAGCATGCATGTTTCCGTTGATAACATTGCTTTTGGTTGGTTATCATAGGAGAGTGAAGCCGAAGAGGAATTGACAGAAGTCTTTAGAGTCTTTGACAAAGATCAGGATGGTTATATTTCACCTAATGAGGTTGGTTTTCCTACACTTAAGAACTTACCTCAATCAATCTGCTTTATATTTCTTTGCAGTACTTCAGGAAGTGTGATTTTTTTGAACTCTGCCTGATTTCTCTCCTTGCATTAGTAGTGCTAGTACTCATGATTTGTTAGTTAATGGCTTATTTAGCTTGATTTGCTGAGTGCAGTTGAGGCATGTAATGATCAGTTTAGGAGAGAAACTGACAGAAGAAGAGCTAGAACAGATGATAAAAGAAGCAGATTTGGACGGAGATGGTCAAGTTAATTACGAAGAATTTGTCAGAATGATGTTGGCCGTTTGATCTATTTTCTCTGATTCAAAAATTGCATACCATTCCACTTATATATGTGTAATATGCTTTAATAGCTGCCCTAGTTGATTGGGTTTTAAATCAATAGTCACAAACTTTCAAGGACGAACAATGAATAATATGAACCCCGTCTCTAAGATTGACTTGGACATTTTGCATGTGTCGACTTTGACCACAGAATTTGAAGCCACATTTACGAACTTTTATCAAAATAATATAAATAACACGATAGATTTAAGATTTTTTTTTCCCTTTAACTGTTGTACCTTAATTGAGCTTTATAACGAAACTATTGTTAAGATGATACTTAATCAAACATATAGTATTAAATACAACATTGCTAAATAGCATCAAGCGTCATTAAATGTGAATCACACATCAATTCATAAGCCAAATTAAAATTTTAGTAAGTAATGAAGATAGGTAATACGAAATAAATGTATTTATTAATTTTCATATTAAAACCAATATGATTTAAATAATTAATGTTCCAATTAAAGGTAAGGAAAAGAATATTCACCTGTGAATTTATAGAGAGACAAGAAAAAGAAAAAAGATAATATGTTGATGTATGAAATCTTTTTGGACAATAAGGTATAAATATTCAATAGTTATTCTGTGTTCTAATGATGATGTCTATATCATACTACATTTTATATTATCGTTGGGTGCAACAATTTAAAAAACAATTTTTCTGATGCATGTTATAATTACTTCATTTCATTTCAAATAGTAGTTGATCTAATTGTTGGGTTTTAGTGGCATTTCAATTGCATTGTTCAATTATAATCATAAAAAATATCACCTTTTCAAAGTACTTAATTTAAGTGCTTGATAACTAAAAATTTGTTTAAAATGTGACATTATGATATTACATTACAATTAAGGACATTGATTAATATTCTCTTCAATAATTGAAGGATTCTAGAGTATTTTTTCAAAGGAACTTATTTATAATATAATTATTTTTTAATCTCTTGCCTTATTTGGTAATCTATAATTAGTCTATTTTGTATGTTACTTTAGTGTATCACACTATATTGATTTTGTGATGATTATCATTTAATATTAGTAAAATATGTTTGTGATATTTCTACATTAGTAAAATAGTGTGTTTCATTAAGGTAAAAGACATAAATTATCTTATATTTTATGTAATTTTAAAAACTCTCATCTTTATATTTTTTGTAATTTCTTATAATTTTTAAAAAAGTTCCTTCGTTTAGACTTGTGTTAAAAATAACAAAGAAATAAACATAACACTAGTACTTTACAATTATAATTAATTATTTAAAATAACTAATAAGTTATTTCTTTGAGTTAGATTAAATTAGTTTAGAGAAGCTATAAATGTTAGGTCAATAACAATTAAATAGTTTATGTGTACCGTGTATATTTCGCTACTACTTTAACGAATGTCTAAGAGAAATTAAATAGCTTTTTGAATAATTAAAAATCAAAAAAGGTTTTTTCTCAAAACTTTTAAAAATTATAAATTCATTTAAGTTATTAAATCCTACTTAAAGTAAGTGAAATTGAAACTAATTGTATAATATATGACAAAGTTAATTAATGATGATTGTTATTTAGTACACTATCATGCTCTCGTTTATATTAATAATTTTTTAAGCATGCGCAATCACATCTAATGCAATTTAATAGTTTTATTGCGGAATACACTAAAATATAAGCTAGGCATAGTAGACTTTGAATTAATTATTTCAATATTTTCTTAAAATTATTTTCATTTGCAAACTAGTACAATGAACGCTGTCTATGAGAAAATATTTTGAATTTGTATTGATATTAATTTTTTAATCTATAATAAATTTCATGAGCATATATAATTTAGTAATGATAGACTACTACAATTTCTATAAAAAATTATATAGGATCTATATGTATATGTGACGGAGACATTCACACTGTGTCTGAAAAGAGGTCCACATATTTTTTCTCTTCAATTGAATATACAGGAGAACGACTTGAATTTTTATTAATAGATTTATATATTATTAATTTAGATCTTGAGATTAAATGTATATAAAGCAATGGTTTTACCGCACTGAGAATTTACAATTATACTCTAAACTAAAGCCTGAACTAAAGCAAAGCTGGAGCCTTAGACTGTTATTGCAGATCATTCTCCAATACTCTCTTAAGCTCACAAGTCACTATTGAGTTTATAATTCACTGACACTGAATAGATGCGGAATATATGTTAAAGTTCCTTCCAGTACACCATCTAAGTAATTCCGAAGGATTCCAGGATTAGAGGGTCTGGCTTCCCCTAACTCCGCATGCACCCGTTTCAGCGCAAACATTGGTTCACTGAACTGACATCAAGAAGACCTTGTCATTGGTTGGTATTTGGTTGAGCTGGTCAACTTGGACAGAGCGTAGGAGGCGTGTGAAGCTGGAAACGAAGCTCTATTCTCCTTCCATCCGATTGTAAGCTTTTTGGTCTTGCTCTTAACACTACATCGTAAAGGACTTTTAGCAATGATTTGTTTTGACGGTAATAGTTATTAGCGACTATTTGTATTCGTCATTGAAAACAATGCCAAATTCCTGTGGTAGAAAACTATACGCGACGTTTTTCCCTATCACCGCTAATGTTTTTTTCCCTATGCTTTTTTTCGTAAAAAAAAGTACGTGCGACAATTTGAAAAATTGACGTCAATATTTTTCGGCTATGATTACTTTTCGTAGCTAAAGATAATTAGCTAACTTTTTTGAAACGTAGATAAAGCTTCTAGCTACATTTTTAAAAGCAGAACAAATTATTTGTAGCTATGATTTTAAAAGCATAGTCAAAGGTTTTTAGTTACATTCCAAAAAATTTAGCCAAAAGTTTTTAGTTGCATTTTTTAAAATGCAACCAAATGTTTTTAGATATGTATTGTATAGTGTAGTTAAATTTTTAATATAAATTTACCTAAACGTTATACCATGTTAATTATAATTATTCGTGACATTTTTAATCCATATTATTGTATATAATATTTAGATTTTTTGTTGTTAATTTGTTATACAAAAATAATTGAAAATTCGAAGTATTGTATATAAAAAATAAAATATCATTAAATTTGATCATGTACAATATTTTAATTACAACTTCAAAAATACTTATATACAAAACAAAAAAATAAAAAGATTAGTTTAATCATTCAGACTCGCTTTCATCTTCATTGCTTACATACTACAGGCTAAGTAATTTTCTTAGGTGCTTTCCATGCTTGACTAAATTTTTTGTAAGCAACTTTAATTGTTTTCCTTTTCAAGACACTGAATATATGCTAGTCTTGATGAGAATAGAGCAGTTGACTTAGGACTAAACCAAAGTCCTTTGATGTATTCAAATTGTGCACCGAATTTCTTGTTGTAAATGTCATCTACATTTGGCTCATTTTCATTAAACATTGATGTTTGCATCAACTCTTGCATCTTATTCTAAAATTTTAAAAAAATCAATATTCAATTCAAATATTATTAGTTAATAATAAATATATAAATAAACTTAAAATTTAAGCAAAATTTTATGCTTACATTGTTATTGTGCATTTCATTAGACATCCACCCTTTACCTTCTTTATAGTGTGTCAGTTTGTAGAGTGTAATCTTATTACACTCTTCTCCATGTAATTCCTTTTAACTCTGTTTTTTGGGGAAAAAACAATTTACTAATATAATTATAACTCGTAAACAAAGAACTTACATATATATTTTGCAGGACAACAAATGATTTGAAGGTTTGGTTGTGAGGAATTTTCATTGTTCCTCTGTTCACTTTGGCTTTCTCATACTTTTCCTAAAAACTAACACACTTGGCCTTCTTCCCTTTGTTTCTATCAAGTGCCATTATATTAGATATCTATAACTCAAACATCAACAATATGCATTTACATAACTTAAATATCTACAATACACATTAACATAACTTAAACATCAATAATATGCATTAACATAAATGTTAACAACATTACATATCAAACAATATAAAAGCACTTTTATTACCATCATTTATCATGATCAAGATCCTGAAAATCATCATTATTAATTACATTATAATTCAACTCTTCATCACCATTATATTCGACCAAAGTATTATCATTGTCATATAATTCATTTTCAAAATAGTCTTCATCTCTTTGCGACAAGATTGGCTTATAATTCATTTTCTCTAGTATATTGAGATCAACATCTCTCCTATGAAATGATGATATATCTACATCTTCTATTTGCAAGGTTTCATTATTCAACTACGATTCAATCTTTTGATATACTTCTTTACCATCTTCACTCATTAGATCATTTTTCGTTTCACAAAAATCAAAGACATTTTAGTATTGAAACTTTTGAACAACTTTCTAATTGCTACGCAATATATGGTCATTCAGGTAGAATACTTGCTTCACTTGACTTACAAGGACAAAAGGGTCATTATCATACCATGTGTTACTAACATTGAAGTTAGTAATATTTCCATTCACTTTTACGTTACCAAGATTAAACCATTTGCACTTGAATAGAACAACTTTTTTTTTATCCTTGATATAATGCAACTCTATTATTTCTGAGATGACATTACAGAAGTCAATAAAATTGTTGTCCTAACATCCCTTAACAACAACGCTACAATTTTGGCTTCTAAGTTGAGTGTCTCAATTTTGTATGTAAAATCTAACTCCATTAACAATGCAACCTATATATTTTTAGCACACATATGAGGCCCACATGCCAAAGCATATAATATTGTTGTCGCGTGTTGCATGTTACAATTACGTAACCGTATCATTTGTAAAATAAAATATAATAGAAGTTAATCTGACATATAAATTTCCATAAGTTCATAATATTCTATCAATAACATTCTTCAAGATCTTTACTGCCCTTTCAAAATATAGCACAATCATACTTACAAGCTGTATTGATATATATACTAATCCAAGTTCCCTTAATAATTTCTTTACTTCGTACTAAGATTTCAGCAATTTATATCCAACAGGTAATGCGTCATTGAGCAAGTCAATTAACAAGTCAAAAGATTTATTGCTCCATTTATTATAGACCCTCAAATGCAACAACTTGACAATAAAAGATAGTTGTGGGAATGTCAAGCACCCTAGACATAATTCTTCTTGAGCAACTTCTAATAACTTCCAAATTTTATCTTATATAATACTACAAATTATGTTAGGCAAATCAGTTTTATTCACAGTCTCCATATAATTCCCATAATCCTCTAACATCTCACCATTCCCATCGTAACCATCGTCATTAATATCACAATCTTCGCCATCTATGTTATTACTATCATCAACTATTGTATCAACACTTCTACTACAACTTGCTTCGGAATGTTGACATACTAAATTTGAATTCAAACAAACAACGTGGTGCATTAGGCTAGTGGAATATTTCACCAATAAGCCTCAACAAAGCTACCTCATGTGTTTCTAGCCTAGATACCATCATAGTGATTTATAATAAATAAAATCTTGCATAATTATAGGTGGATTTCTTATATTACAAGTTCAAAATTATGAATTATAAT
Organism: Erythroxylum carthagenense; assembly: GCA_026413575.1. NCBI lineage: Eukaryota > Viridiplantae > Streptophyta > Magnoliopsida > Malpighiales > Erythroxylaceae > Erythroxylum > Erythroxylum carthagenense. The sequence goes on from JANZLD010000003.1 coordinate 51,939,066, forward strand.
TGACATATTATGTTTGAAATCACAACATAACTAAGGTATGTGGCATTGTTAGCCCACATGAATTGAGACGGGTCTTCTCACTGTAACTCCTAGATTTATGAAATATTGCACCGATAAGCCTCATTGAAGCTGCATCATGGGTTTCTAGTCTATATACCATCTTAGTGGTTTATAAAACACACCATCCATAAAAGATCAAACTCGTTCCACAAGTAGTAAATACTTATGTAATTCATACATCTAGTCATAAATGATTCTAATAATATTCCAAACAACAACACATAAAACCAACACCCTCCTTCCATTCCCATTAAAACCCAAACACAAATTCTTCTCTATTAAAGAAGAACATAAAAATGAACAAAAGTTAGATGACTTACCTAGATGGACACACAATTAGAGATGACAGGTGATGAACAATGAAGATCTAAATAACATACTGATAATTCATTAAAAGTTGACATAATAAGTTTTAATTAAAGCATAAACCCAACATAAAAGTCCTCATGTACATGTAATTCCTATTTTCTATCACAATCATATAAATTATTTAAGTATGAATACCATCTAAAGAAATTGAAGAACTAACTTTTGATTCAAGTGTAAATACAATCTCACATATGCCCAATTCATGTGGACTAAATTAAAATTGGACTAAAAGAAGAAATGACAATATAATCATCTTAAAAAAATTGAAAAACTAACTTGGTTAAAGTTAGGATTTGATGGTAAGTTGTTATAGATGTTGATTGAATTAAAGAGTGAACTCTTAAAGATTGATATTATTTTTGTTTTTCCTATGAATGGATGTGAGTGGCATGTAAGTTATTAGATGTAAGTAATTAATTAGTTAGTTAGGACATAATTGCTTATGGGGACATTTTAAGTTTAATGGTTACCTTTTCAATTAAAACACTCTTGATGTTAGGCACTACAATGAAGTAAACTTACACTTACCTTAATGTAAAGATGAGAACATAATTTTTATAATTGTGGTCTAAACTTTCTCTTTTCAAAATAACTATCACCTATGATCGGTGGATAGATTTTTGTTTATATCCAAGATCAGTGTATTGGGAGCTAGTGCTAGCATTCATATGCACATTTAAATTGGATGAGAAGTGAAAATTTCTAAAGGGGTGTAGCTTTACACAAATTATGAATAGTTGCAGTCATTATAAATTTTCTGACAAAAACATAAATAAAAAAAATCAAAAGCAAAATAACAAATTAACACAAAAAATTTGTTTACGCAGTTCAGCACACCTTGCCTAGGTTTGTGAGTCATTATTAAGCACACTTAGCTTAATACTTTCACTACCGATAATAGTTTTATACAAAGCCTTACAGGGTCGACTCACTCAACCATCGACACTATCCTTAGTCCTCAGAACCTGTGAAAGTATTTCACACTCAATAACACGACCACCTCGTGCTCACCCTAACAGAGTATTTTCTCAACAATGTTCAATAATAAAGATAATAATAAGACAATTCAAGTTATTAAAATAATAAAGAACACAAACAAAGACATTTGAGAAAGAAAAAAAACTTCCCTAACAATGTAACTTCGTCAACGAAAGAACGGGAAGTTGACCATCGAAAGATCTACTGTGAAGCT
>JANZLD010000003.1:52078081-52093620 GCA_026413575.1 Erythroxylum carthagenense
TTATTAGTCAATCAACAATATCAAATACTCTTAAAAGGTCAGCAGAGTATTTGTCAAAAGAGATAACAAATAGCAATATTAAAAGGCACAAATCACTACCAAAGATATTTACGTTAAGGTCACTACCTCCAAGATTTACTCCAAAATTGCAGCAATATAGGAGGCTCATGATGTTATTGGCTCATCGCTAAAGAAGGTAATTAAGATTCTTACCAATTTTGAAATGAATTTGTTGAGGGGCAAACATAAAAAGAGCAAGGGATTGGCACTACAAGCTGAAACTGGAAAAAGCATAACTGATATAGAAGATGAATATAATGAGAATTTGGATTTGGTTTTGTCGACACAAAATTTCAATAAGTGGCTAAAAAGAGTAAAAAAGGACAAGCCCGAGTTTAGGCAAAATGATAGAAGTTCATCAAATAATAACTTCAAACAATAAGCCAAGACTTAGAAGGGTGAAAGAAAGATGAGGAGAATTCAATGTCACGAGTGTTACGGCTTTGGACATGTGCAAGCGGAATGTGCTAATACCTTAAGGAAGAGAAAAGGGAAATATTTTACTGTCACTTTGAGCATAAATGAATCCGAAAGTGAATACAATAGTGAAGAAAAAAATCCAAATGGTGCTGTGTTAGTTGCTCTGTATAGCAAAAATCCAGTTACATGCCTAATAATAACTAAGAAGGAAGTAACTAAAGACGATAAAGGGGGCAAATTAGAAAATTTCAAGAAAATGGAGAAAGATCAAGTCAGAGTTTAATATCAAATTATGACAATGATGAAAGTAGTTCAGATGATAAAAGGAAGAATATTTAAGTGACGTACGAAAAATGGGTGAAAACATATGGAAAGAATGAAAGGTTAAAGGAAGAAATATGAAGAACACTATCCAAGATTTAGAGAAGAAATTGATGGTAGCTTTTGATGAACTCGGTGAAGCCAGACTAAAGTTGGCAAGTATCGAAAAGGGTTCGAAAATGCTAAATGGAGGCACAAAAAAGCTAGAAAAATTGAACGAAATCGGTAAGGTTAAAGGGGTTCTTCAAGGCGTTGGTTACAAAGGTGAGTGCTCCAAGGTGAATGATGAGAAAATTGATATACCTAGATCTGTCCAAGAAGAAACATCGAGGAAGAATTGAAGATTGGTTCCCATATGTCATTTTTGCGGAGTTATCGGACACATAAGGCCAAAATGCTACAAGTTACTATAGATGTTGTTTCAATGAAGTCAAAATTGAAGGACCCTATATCCCTCACATAAATTTCAGTATCAATCTTTAGTACTGAAATCCACTCGGGTTAAAAAGGGTAAATTCCAAGCTCTTGTAGTTCTTAAACTAATGAAGGTAACTTCGCACAATGGTTGTTATTTTGATAGTAGGTGTTCACGTCACATGACAAGGGAAAAGAATTACCTAACGGATTATCAGAGTTGTGTGGATGGACATGTGACTTTTGGAGATGGAAGAAAGGCTTCGATGATTGGTGGAGGAACATTGGGCATGAATGGATTGCCTCCCCTCAAGAATGTACTCCATGTTGATGGATTAAAAGCTAATTTGGCAAGTATAAGCGAACTCTGTGATGTTGGTTTGCGAGTTAAATTTACAAGTGATGAATGTTGGATGTTAACTGAATAAGGAGAATGCATTGTAATTGAAAAGTGATCAGCCGACAAATGCTACATGTTGCAAGTCACAACCACCTGTAATTCAACCTCACACTACAATAACATAGATTTGTGGCATCATAAGCTTGGGCATGTAAACTATGAACTTATTAGCAAGTTGAAGAAATTAGACGTTGTGAAGGGACTACCCACAATGAACAAAGAAGATACATCAATCTACAGTGCATATCAAATGGGTAAGCAGATGAAAGTGCCACACAAAAAGGTTAGACATTTTACCTCATCACGCATACTTGAATTGATTCATATGGATTTGGTTGGTCTAACACAACAAGATAGTATTGGTGGAAAGAGATATTTTCTAACTTGTGTTGACTATTATTCGAGATATACTTGGATATTCTTTTTGGAAGAAAAATCAGATACTTTTAAGGATTTTAAAAGCTTATGTGTGCAGACTATAAATTTGAAAAATATAGTTGTGTTGAGAATTCAGTCGAATTATGGAAGGGAATTGAGAATACAAGATTTAATGACTTTTGTGAGGAGTATGGTATCATGCATGAATTTTCACTGCAAGAAATGGTCAAATTGATGTTGAATGGAAGAAATTTGTCTATATGTTTTTGGGCTGAAGTAGTTAATACAGCATGCTACATACGTGACAAAATTTACCTTCAAAGCATCTTGAATAAGACTTCATATAAACTTCGGAAGGGAAAGAAACCAAATATAAGTTACTTTCATGTCTTTGGAAATAAGTGCTACATTATTAGAGATCGAGAATAGCTCTAAAAATTCAAGAGCAAAATTGATGAAGGAATCTTTATTAGTTATTCAACTCATAGTAAAGCTTATCGAGTGTATAATCAAAGAACCAAAAAATTGTTAGAGTCTATAAATGTTGTGACAGGTGATGTATCTCTGTTGAATGATCAAGTGACAGAAGAAAATCCATAGAACAGATCCTCATAATCAGCTCAAACAAGCAATGAGACAAGATTGAAGAATTGCCCAGATTTGCAGTTAGTTGCTACTGAGGAAGTAACTATATGAATTGAAGAATTGTCAGTTACTTCGGATGATGAATTAACCAAAACACTCGATACAAAAATTGTTCCTGTAAATGTTCAAAACTCAAGAGAAGCTAACTTGAACTGGGATCCTCCCTCCCGAATCAGAAGAAGTCATTCCATAGAGAAAGTTATTGGAGATGTTAATGAAAGAAGAAAAACAAGAGAAGGTAGAAGGGTTGATTATCGAGAACTTGCAGGTTACATATGCTACACTTCTTTTTTCAAGCCAAAGAACATTAAAGAAGCCCTACAAGATGAGTTCTGGATAGCAGCTATGTAAGATGAATTGATTCAATTTGCACGGAATGATGTATGGGAATTGGTGTCAAGACCATCGGATGCTCATGTGATTAGAAAAAAATGCATGTTTCGAAATAAAATAGATGAAAAGGGTAATGTAACCAGAAATAAAGCAAGGTTAGTAGCTCAGGGATATTCTCAGGTTAAAGGAATATACTTTAAAAAAACTTTTGCACTAGTGGCACGACTTGAGTCTATCAAACTATTATTAAGCAAAGCATATGTGAAGGGCTTAAGCTTTATCAGATGGAAGTAAAGAGTACTTTTCTGAATGGGTTCATACAGGAAGAAGTGTATGTTGAGCAACCGAAAGGATTTATTGATTCAGCCTATGCAGATCACGTTTTTAAGCTGAAGAAAGCTCTTTACAGTCTTAAACAAGTGCCAAGAGCCTGGTACGAAAGGCTTACATAATATCTCATCAAGCAATGATATAAATAAGGTAATGTTGACAATACTCTATTTATTAAAAAATTTAAATATGATTTTGTGATTACTCAAATCTATATTGATGACATTGTGTTTGGTGCCACACATCTGAAGATGGTAGATGAATTTGTTGAAATAATAACATCTGAATTTGAAATGAGTATGGTAGGTGAGCTGAATTTCTTTTTGGGTTTGCAAGTTAAACAAGTGAAAGATAAAAATTTTATATTGCAAACCAAATATGTCAAGAGTTTAATAAAGAAGTTCAGACTTGAGAATGCCAGACATGCGAGAACACGTATGAGTGTCTCAAACGAAGCTAAATAGATATAAGAATAGTAAAAGCGTTGTTATCAGTCTATATCGGAGCATGATTAGAAGTTTATTGTATTTGACTACAAGTAGGCTAGATATTTGTTATAGCGAAGGTATATATACTCACTATCAAGCCAATCCGAAATAAACATATCTGATAGTTTTCAAGAGGATTATCAGGTATGTAAGCAAAACATCTGATTTTAGGATATGGTATACATTTGACTCAACATCTTATCTAGCTAGATATAGTGATGCGGATTGCGCTAAAAACTTAGATGATCACAAAAGTACTTTAGGAGATTGCTTCTTCTTAGGAAACAATTTGATCTCTTGGTATAACAAGAAGCATAATTCAATTTCACTATTGACCGTAGAGGCTGAATATATCGCTATTAGTAGTTATTCTTCATAACTTCTTTGGATGAAACAGATGTTAGAAGATTATGGGAATGATCATAATGTGTTGACAATCTTATGTGATAACAAGAGTGCCATAGACATCTATAAGAATTTGATTTAACATTTAAGAAAGAAACACATCGATTTCAGGTACCACTTTATTCAGGAGCTTGCAGAAAGCAAAATAGTCACTTTCTCATATGTATCTAAGGAAAAGCTATTGGTGGATATCTTTACAAAACCTCTTGGATGCATTCAGGTTTGAACTTCTTCAAGGGGCTTTGGGACTTTGTTTTACATTATTGATGTATTATTTCCTTAAAAAAACAAAATGCTGCGTTTTTCTTCCAAGAGATTCAAAATCCCTAATTTCTTTTTTTATTATTGCCAGTGCCCCTGATCTCCTCTCATATATGTCCACTCTAAAGCTCCAAATCACTCACGTGGTTGCAGTGAAGTTTTCTTCACTGTAGGAATTGCATTTGTGTTGGATTTAAAGGACATCACCACTGAAGCTTCATCTCCTTCTCATCTTTGTTGGGATTTAAGCTCCCAAACACCCCCAAAATTGTGCTGAAGATTTATCCACTGTGAACTCAACATCTATGTGGCTTTTGTGGATCTCCATTAAAGACCCATTTCTTCTCTCTATGGTATTGCTCCTTTTCACCTCACAGTAGCTCTATTTGTTGATTTTGTTTGGGTCTTTCCTTTTCTTTTAAACATGGCAAGAACAAAGAGAGAAGGTTCCCTTAGGTGTCAAAAAGAAGACAACAGCCCTAACACGTCGTTCAAGTCAATTAATGCTCAACCTGACACCTGGAAGGAGATTCACCGAGGTTGAGTCATCTTCATCTGCTCCCATAGATATTTCTGACACTACTTCTATTCGAGAAAAAGTAACAATCCAGATGGTAATGTTACTCGGGTCATATTATCCATGGTTAAAGACTCTAATTTAGATTCCGATGAGACTCCCGAAGTAGCTGCTCTATCGACCACGCCTCCTACTCCTCCGAAACGTACAAAGGAGTGAGCTCAAAAATAGTCTGACCAACTTGACACATTTCTTCTGTCCGTCTGATAGTGGACCATACGATTTCTTTTAAGTTCTATTCCTTTGCGGCTGAACAGAAATGGGCGACTCTCAACACTATCGGCTTATTTCTCAATTGTCCAATCAATTTAGAGGAGATTTAACAATATGGTCTAGACACTTTATTATCAGAGAGACATTAACTGTAAGCCTTACTACTTCCGTAGCACTATGACTCAGATCTAGTAAAAGAATTTTACTACAATTTATCTAGTGATATTTTGAATTAGACTACTTTGAGTTATAGATCAGTATATGTACAAGGTAGTTCATTTTGATGCTAATCGTTTGAATTTGTTTATGGGATTCGATAATATGATTAGTGGTCAAATTTACGATGATGATTGGAATGTGTCAAATGATTTAATTGCTATGGTATTGACCAGTGAAATATTGATTGTATGGTTGTCTAGCTTTGTACTTCATTCTTCATTACTTACCCAAAAGTATTTCAAGCTCTTTAAGTTAGTAATGACCAACTGGATGCCAAGCATATACGTTGTTTTTGTCTACTTGGTGTAGGCCAAATTGATTTATATGATCGGTATTGGGGTGAGATTCAATCTTGGATGTCTCATTATTGAAGCTATGTTGGCCATTGAGAGTAAGCCATATTCTTTACTACACTTTCCATGCTTAATATCTCAATTTTATATGCCCATGAATTTCCCATGATGGAGTTGAGTATAATTGAGTTGGTGCCCTTAATGAACATCTCTCCAAGTATTTTTAGGCAACCACGGGTAGTGGATTTGCTGTACTTGACATTTGGCCTCTCAAATGTCTCGTGGACATCTTCTGTTAATCGTAGTGCAGCTCTTTTTACTTAAATTGAGAGGATTGAAGGCATTATTCAAGTGGTCAGTGATGCTCTTTGTCACTTAAAGCAGCGAGTTCTACGATTTCCCCGTGCTCCTTGAGTTCGTTCTTTTAGTTGCTTATTGGATCTTTAATTGAGGGGGAGCATTGTGAATTCAATATTTATATATCCAATTATGTTATTTAGGGGGAGCTTAATAGTTGTAACAAAAATGCCAAAAAATGGGAGATTGTTAAGATGTGGTATATATCCTTTTATTTTGTTTTGACATTTTGTTTATTAATTGGATCTATAAGATATTAATTGGACACTGATAATCAATCACTAATCCTTATTTGACATGGATTCAAAAAGTTGTTTGGGATAATCTTCTAGTTGTGGTAGAATTTTATCTCTAATTGATGTGCATCTTAGTAAGATGTGGTGTGGATTACGAAAGTGTGGTTATTGTGTGAGAGTGAAGCCTTGATGTTCACAATTTGATATTGAGTTGTTGGAGCAACCCACAGTTGGAAGCTTTTGAGTATTACATGTGGTTTTTTTGGCTTGGGAGTTTATCGGTTTTACATTGAGTTGTCTAGGAGCTATTCACATTGGACGTTCATCTCCTTAACAGGCTGTTTGGAAACTTTGGAATGGGGTTGGTTGTGAGTGTACCAGCAGCAACATGGGGTTGAATTCACGTGATTTTTAACGTGAATTCAACCCCTTAAGAAAGTGGGTTTTGAATCCATACAAGAATTCAACTCATGCTATTTTTGACATTCCAAACAGACGAATTGAATTCAATCTCAATATTGAATTCAATTCATCACATTCCAAACAGGGTGTAAGTGTTTCACAGCTGGGCTGTCTTTGAGGATTGATTGTGCCTTCTGTTATGAACTACTTGTTGATTGAGCAGCTGTGACCTGATTCTAAAGTTGGCGTGGATTAGCCAAATAGGTGGATAATTATTCAGATATATTTCGGGAAGCTAAACCTATAAGGAAGTCCTTTTATTTCAAGGGTATTATTATTCTTTTCTTAGTTAATTGATCACTTAAGTTATTTTTATTAATTATCTTTCAATAAGAGTAGTAAAAAAAATTCTTTGTTAAGCTTAACACGAGTCGGTCTTATTATTGTGTATGAAAATCTTTCACGGTAAGTAAGATTTAGAGATAGTTTCAATGATTGAATGAGTCAACTTTGAAAGCCCTTATGTAAATCTATCGAATTTTTATGAAAGTGCTTTTAATTTTTCTGATTTTTGTGTTTGTCAGAAAAGAATTGAAAAGACAATCATCTCTTTAGTTTTTCAACGATCTTTGGTGGACATGAATCGGATGAGAACAAAACCAGTAGCCACTTTTTCTCTAACAAAGAGATAATCCAATTCGTTATGTTTATTACGGAAAACTAGATTTGAGCTTAAGTAAATTTCTCCTATATTATCACGACAAAGAGTACAGCGATTACTTGGAAAACCATTTTCTCTAAGAAGTGATTTAATCCAAAGCAAATTTGACGTAGCATTAGCGATGGCCTTGTATTCACTCTCTATTGATAATTGAGCAATAGTAGGCTGTTTCTTAGAAAACCAAAAAATTAAAAAAGCGCCTAGAAAATATCATAGCCATTTGTGGATCTTCCATCATCAGGATCACCACCCCATTTACTGTCTGTATAACAATGTAGAGAAACTGTAGATGATTTGGAGAAAAATAAGGCATGAGATGATGTATCTCAAATATATCTCAATAACCATTTTAAAGCTTTTCAACAAACATAAGTTGGGGCAAGCACGAATTAACACAATTTGTTTAAACTAAATGCAATGTTCAGTTTATTAATCGTGGCATACTGTAGGGCTCCCACAAGTTTTTGGAATCATCACCTTGCTGCCAAGTTTGGCCATCCAACTATCTCATAGGCCAATTTCTCAGTGTTGCAAATGGTTATAGCCTTCAGCACAGGGTTAAAGGTTTCTTTGTAGTCTATGCCAGAGAACTGAGTGAATCCCTTCACCATGAAATGTGCCTTATATCTGTTAGTGTATCCATCTTTGTTTCTTTTGATCCTGAAAATCCATTTATCGTTAATGGCGTTAGTATTAGATGGTTTTGGAACAAGGGTCCAAGAGAAATTATCAAGGAGTGCCTGCATCTCTTTAGACTGGTAAGGTTCCTCCTTATGAAACTGGCAATTTACAATTATACTCAACTAATAATTTCAACCTAAATTATTTCCATACAAAGTTTTGGAAAACAAAAATTGGAAAGTTCAAGCAATCGGAGACTACACTATCTTTCAATATTCTATTTCTTTCACGGGCTTTTCAAGTATCCCATAATCTGGCGCTTAAGCTTCTTGAGCTAAAACTAGATGGGCTTGTGTGACCTCTGCCCTTATCAGGCTCTACGATATGGAGGATAGTAATTGGTAGGGTATGTGAGAAAGGAAGTGAAAGGAAAAAAAAGAAGAAGGAAGACTTAATTTCTATTTTTCTCATTCTCAAGATCCATATCAAAATTCACAGGAAAAAAAGGGAGCCTAATTGCCTCTTTTGTTCATCTTGGTATAACTTGAGAAGACGTAATATTAAGAGGCAAAGGAAAAATGTAACGTAAGTTTTACTTAGTCATTTAGGAGCAACAGAAAACAATACGTTTAACTTATCTCCCATGCCTAAGATGTCCAAATTAAACGTCATGATCATGGTCTCAATGTTTTTACGAAACTCTCTACCAAAAGAATGTTGATATTATTACTTAAATTTACTGTGTACTGTTGATGAAAGTCTACAAACTTGTCTTTTCGGAAGAGTAAAAAGGTTGTCTTTGAATATTGACTCTGAGCCCCTGAAGATTTCCACCACCTTCACCACGACTCCATGAAAGTTCCAATCTAGAAAGCATATATATCATGATACAAAAGGAGCTTTAAATGTTCCTTAAGCGCAACACCAGGCAGAATCTTTGAATATACAGTCTTCAAGCTAGGAATTTATCCCGTAGTTTCCCATTTTACTATTGATGATATTCAGTTTTATTACTTCTTTATAACGTAGCCATCATGAATTAATTCATGATACTGCAATTTTGATTGTAAATATTGCCACAGTATGTAATATATATATATCTGTGTGTGTGTTTGAGAGAGAGAGAGAGTATCCAAATATTACATATATAATAAATCTCTTTAATTGATTACCTTTGAAGGATGCTTTCCGTGACTAGATATAAAACAATATATAATCACGGGGAAAGCATTATCTGTCAGCACACAACTGGAAATACTGCAACTATTCTGCGTATCTTTACTTTGAACTTAACTTTTTAGACTCATACAATGTTGCTTCACGAGTACGTTACAAGAATTTTCAAGAGTTCTTTCGGTGCAAATTAATTAATTTACATTCCTCCAGAAGCTATAAGAAATAATTAATTTTCATGACCTTGTATCACAGCAACACTTATTCATCTCACACTACAAGAGACTGATGAATCAGCAGATGTCGCCTAAAAGCTACCATTTTGCTACGAATTTACACTTAGTTGCGCAAAGTAAATGATTTTACAACTTTAAACAAAAGACGTCGACAATGGGAAAACATATTATGACCATTAGTTGATAATGTCATAATAACAACAGCTTTTAACGACGTTTGTGCTGTTTCGTCGTCTAAACGTAAGTATTGCGCGACGAATGGAGGAAACGTTAGGAAATATTGGGCAAATCAATGTAATTAGCATCAATAAAGGTAGAATAGTTGGAACAATTAACGACTAAAATGGCTTAGGGTCACGGGTCACGGGTCACCAATAGTTGGAACAATTAGCGACTCAATACTTACATCGTCGGAGGAAGGCATTACAGTCGTAATATTGAGCGACGTTAAAACAAACTGTTGTAATATTGGAGACGATGTCAGTAATCTTTTGTTGCCACTGTTTGGCGACCACTTCCTTGAGTGTCGCCGATTGTTACAAATATGCTGACTATTTATTTTATTCATCACTATATGATAGGATATGGCAACGATTATATATTTTGTTACAAAAAATAAATATTAAATATATATGTTTATAAGATTGTTTGTAATGACATTTTTATAATCTATCATATATAGTTTAACATATTTTTTGTTGTTAAGTTGTTTTCAATGTTTAAAGTATAATGTTGAAAAACACATGGTAAAATATTTAAAATATGAAAAGTAAATATATTTTGCACATTAAAATATCTAAGAACCAAAAATTTTAAATTTAATAGGATAAAAATATGAAACTTTTAAGTTAACAAGTACTGTTAATCATTAATATTTAGTAATAGTAAAATAATTATTTATAAAAATTATGAAAATGGCATCAATATAATATAATGATATATGGTCAATATTACAACGTTTTAATCAGAAGTTTAACAATCTTAGAGGCATAGAACAACAACAATAATACGCAACCTCACCCCTATCTATTACAGAGACTGTTTAAAAAATTGTTACAGGCAGAACAATAAATAAAATTTGAAGATGATTGTCGATGATACCATCAATAAATGACAATGACATAATTATTTATTTAAATTCTAAGTAACATGAAAATTGGTAAAGGTAACTGAGTTCTCTATGTTTAGATTCCCAAGAAGGATCCTTGCACATTCGAAGGCACCAATTAAAATAGTGAAAGATCTTCCCTCAGGATCGCCACCCTCTTCTAACAACTTCTTCATTATAGCTAGACTTCTAGAGGATACAATGAATGAGTCTCCAAATTTTGTATGGAAGACAACTTGATCAGATGAATTACCAGTATGATGTGTTTTACCTATAACACAGTCAGTATAGAACTTAGATAGGTTGCATTACATAAAGGATAAGAATGTTGTTCTATTTAAGTGCAAATGGTTTAATCTTACTTACATGAAAGTGAACGAGAATATTACTATCATCAATGTTAGTAAGACATGGTATGATAATAATCCTTTTGTCCTTTCAAGTCAAGTGAATTAAGTTTTCTACCTCAGTTATATTGTATTGGGTAGATTTTGGAAGGTTGTTCAAAAGTTTCAATATCGAAATGTCTTCAATTTTTGTGAAAGGGATAATGGTCAATTCAATAAGGATGCATATGAAGTTTACTAAGAGATTGGATTGGAGTTCAATAATGAAGCCATTCGAATAGAAGATGCAGATATATCTTCATTCTATAGGAGAGATGTTGATCCGAACATAGTACAATTGGATCAAATTCAAACCAATTTTTTCAATCAAACAGATGAAGACTATAATCAGGATGAATTAAATGGCAATGATGATACTTTGGTCGAATATATTAGTTATAAAGAATCCAATCATAATGTAATTAATAATGATGATTTTCAATATCTTGATCATGATGATTGAATGCAAATAAATTGTTTGTATTGTTTGAAAAGTTTTGTTCATACTTGAGTTATGTTTTTGATGTTTTATTTATGTTTATTTAGGATGAATCATTACGTATTGTTGATGTTTTACTTATGTTTATACAGAATGATGGTGTTTGATTTATGTTTATGTTGAATGTTTAGTTTTAACTTGTGTTTGACTTATATTCATGTGGAATGTTGATGTTTGAGTAAAGATCATGTGTTATGTTGATATTTTATTGATAGATATTCAATATAATGGGACCTGGTAGAAACAAGAGAAAGAGGGAGACAACTACTGAAAATGTTCCTCCCCATAACAACCAAATCAATCTTACCCTATCGATGAAGGTAGTCAACAACTACTTATATCTACTCAACTAGTGTTGAGGGATCTTCAGGTCTGTTATTGTTAGCCACCTATATTTACAGTTATGCTCAAATATATATTTACATGTTTAATGTGTTTTTTCTTATCATTATTCTTTTGTTGTCAAGTTCCAAGACTAGCATAAGAAAAAAAAAAAAAAAGGTAGAGGTATCACTAAAGGATCTGAGTTACAGCATGAATGTTGCAATGAACAGCAAGTTATCTATGCATATTGACCCCATGCAACGTCATCCTATTGCTAAGATTCAATCAGCAAAATTGTCCAGTGAGTTGGGAATCATTGTCAAGAATGAATTGTCATGCCTTCAATATGCTAGGTAATTGAAGGAAGACAACTTGCTACATAATACTTTGGACAAAGTTTCAGTAATTTTTTAATTCATATTATTGTATGCATTGTGGTTTTTCTTATTTAAGGAGTAAGTTAACTTATACTTGTTGTTCACATATGAAGCTCAATATCATTGATATCGAGAAACTTGAAGTTTCAAGTTGTGTCAATTCACTCTTGAAACAAAGGGCAAAGGATCATCATTATCGACTTCATAAATACTACAATTCTTTTCCTTCGGATGAGAAGGCAAGGAGACATATTCTAGAATGGGTGACTCCAAAAAATTGGAGTGAAATGTGTGATTATTAGGCTTCTGTGAAGGTTAAGGTTTGTCTTTATTCTCTTCATATTTCCTTACATTAATTTCGTTTTTTTCCTTTAATGACTATTTCTTCTTTTTATTTAGGAAAAGTTTAAGAAAGCCAAGGGTAACAAAGCAAAAATGAAAACCCCTCACAACACTAGCTCCAAATCATTTGTTGTTGTACGACAAGAATTTGTAAGTGTAATGTTTAGAATTTATTATTTTATTAGTTAATACAATATAATCTATTGTGTTCTAAATTTTTTAAATTCATATAACAAAGACAAATTCCATGGACAAGAGTGTGATAGAATCACACTTTACAAGCTAACACTTTACATGAAAAGTGAAAATTGGATGTTTAAAGAGGCGCAAAATAATTATGTAAGTATAAAATTTTTAATTTTAGTGTTTTTTATTTATTTAATACTAAATCATAATATTTGAATTACATCTTAATTTTATGTTTTAAATTGTAGGACAAGATGTAGGAGTTGTTGGAAGATCATTGTCGGACGAGAATGAACCCGATGTCTATGACATTTGCAACAATGTTTATGGTACAAGATCAGGGTATATCAAAAGTTTTGGGCATGACCCTAGGCCAATTGGTTCATTATCGTCACGACCAACATATGTAACAATGCTTCAAGCGGAGAATCAGTCACTTAAGGCTCAATTACAATGTAATGAAGAAAAGTTTGATTGTACTCAAGAAAAATTACAACGTAATGAGTAAAAACTTAACCATACTAAAGAGAGTTGCCCAAGCTAAAAAAGATGATCAAACAAATACTTAGGTCACAGTATGTCAGCAGTAGTGACAATGAGAAGTCTTAGTTTATCGATTTTTTTCTTAAGTTTTGTAATTAACATTTAATTACATGGTTATGTATAAAATGCATTTCATTTTTAATTATGAAATATTTTTATTTTATTTTAATATATTATTATTTAAACAATATGTCACTAACAATAATTACAAAATGTGACTAAATTATAATTCGAACCATGTTAAAAACAATAACATGAACCAAACATACTTTATACACTTACGTTAACGAAGCTAATTACCTTTACCTAGCAAAATTAAACGTGATAATAAGTGATCTGCAACGATTTCTTCTCTCATTGCCTATTCTTATTAGCGACAAAGTGATGATCGTAGCAAAATCTTTTGGGTGACGATTCATTTAAAACGTCGTAAGTAATTTTTTGCTATCAGGCATTTACAACCATTTGTTCGATGATTTTGTTTCGTCGCTAAATATTTTTTGCGACAATTTTGTTTCTTTCAGTATCGTTATATTTTGTCACCAATACCCTTCTCTATTGTAATGTCATAGTTTTCAGTAATGGTCTATGCTAAAGGATTATATATTCTCCCTTATATCAACGAGAAACAAAAATATAACACTCCATATAGTAAAGTAATATATTTATATCTTTGCACCTTTATTACGAAAGTTTTGTAGTCTTTCCCATAACATAATAAGAATGATGAAGAAATCCTTCAAATATGAGCGTGGGTGGGACGCTTTGATGCAATATCATTTGTTATATATGTGATAATTTTTTCTCAAGAGTTAATTCAAGAATATAACAAAGAACCTTATCAAGAATATAACAAATAATTTTAAAGATTAGTGAGCGGAGAAGTGAAAGTGATATGTAAATTTTAAAATTATATTGATTAAGCTTTCTGTATTTTCAGCAAACCATTCATCTTCCTTCTCAATTAAGGCAAACGGGAAAAGATTAGAGGTGGAAGGTCAAGAAAATAAATTGTGTTCAATGTTGCTTTAGCCTCCTCTAACTTATAAACGATAGGTTAAGAAGTTGAAAATTTAGTAGATATTGACTTGTTTCACCTTTACATAAAGAAAAGTTCTGAGAACAATATCACTTTCTCAATGGTAATCTGCTCTAATTGGGCTTTGATACTTGATTAATATTGATGTTAAAGTAGATTCAAAAGTTATTATGATCAGGAAGAATGTGAAGTAATTGGTTCATTAATTTTATATTTGGTTTGGGTGGGCCCGCACTATTGGGTTTTGTCCTGTTTGGTCAGTTCAGTGGTGTGAGGCGTAGGTCAAGCATCCAACAAAGTCCTGAGGTCACAGGTTCGACTCCTCACGAGGGAGGGGCTAAATTTATAACCCGACGTGACCAAAGAGAACAAAACCCAATAGTACGGGCCCACCCAAACCAAGGCCCAATATATATATCTATAACTTTCAAATTCTAGCTAGTAGATGTAAAGGGTATGATGTAAAAAAAATTGTGAAATGTTAAAAAGATGATATTAACGCTAAGCATGTTGGTTCAAGTAGCAAGGAATTTGGTTGTTTTTAAACGAAGTTTTGGATTCAAGTCTTGTAAATAAAGTAAATTGACTTGGGTTAAACCAGTTTGAGTTTAACGGCAAAAAATGAAGTATATATATATATTTTTACTCTTTTATAAATTTAGTCGACTCGTAATTAAATTAGTCTAAGTTTAATCATAATTTTAAGAGAGTAAAAAAAAAAGTGAAAAAGAGTTCTACTCTCTTATAATTTCACTCAATTCAAATTGAATTATAATTTCAAAATACTCAATAATCTAAAAATTAAAAAGTAACACAAAGGAAGTTTGAAGAGAGCAAGAAAAGGATGAAATTTCTATTTTGCATTCATATGCTATATTAAACAATGCAAGTGTGCACAATAATGTGGATTCATACCTCAGCAAGTAGGAAACTTGCATTAGTTGAATCAATAATTAATAGGCTTTAAGGGTCTCACAAATTTATATTTAATGTTATTTTTTCTTTGAAGTGGAGAGCTGTCACTTTCCTTCTAAGGACAATGACGTTAAAAAGGAAGAAACAAAAAACTAGTCACACTACTATAATATTCTATGATAGCTAAGTGGATTTATTCAAAATCAAAAGCATTCATCTTCAACTAATTGTTTTGACCTGCTATGCCCGTCGTCATCTTAAGGATAATATAGCATTTATGATTAACCGGTAAAGTTGTTCTTTTGTAATTACAAAAT
>JANZLD010000003.1:52123151-52135748 GCA_026413575.1 Erythroxylum carthagenense
TTGCGGTGGGGAAGGTGCGTCTACAACAACATTCAGAAATTCCTTCAATTTCAGCTCACTGTTAATATTGCTGCCCTCGTCATCAACTTTGTAGCTGCTGTTTCTTCTGGTAAGGTACCTCTAACTGCAGTCCAGCTATTATGGGTGAATCTGATTATGGACACCTTGGGAGCTCTGGCCTTGGCCACTGAGCAGCCGACCAATGACCTCATGATAAAACCAGCTGTGGGTAGATCCGAGCCACTGATCACCAAAATAATGTGGAGGAATCTTATTGCTCAGGCATTGTATCAGGTTGCAATCTTACTGACCCTACAGTTCAAAGGAAAGTCTATCTTTAGTGTTGATGACAAGGTAAAAGACACCCTCATTTTCAACACTTTCGTTTTCTGCCAAGTTTTTAATGAGTTCAATGCAAGAAGTCTGGAAAAGAAAAACGTCTTCAAGGGGATACACAAGAACAAGCTGTTCTTAGGGATCATTGGAATCACCATAGTTCTTCAAGTGTTGATGGTGGAACTTCTCAAGAGGTTTGCCAGTACCGAAAGGCTAAACTTGGGCCAATGGGGTGCCTGCATTGGCATTGCGGCAGTGTCTTGGCCAATTGGTTTTCTCATGAAATGCATTCCAGTTTCTGCCAAGCAGCTCAGCGAAAAGCTCTTTAAGATCCTGAATGATATGCATATAAGAGTATTTATCTTTAGCTTTGTCTAGTTCCCTTATATTTCTCACAACTTACAGGAAGATATTTCGTAGTTGAACTCAACTATTTTTAAATATTGAAGCTAGTAGCTAGTTTCACTTCGTGAAGAAATTACATGCTTTCAGTGTCACTTATTTTCTAAGCTAGCTTTCAACTGTTGTTGCTATAAAACAACAAATGATTACATGACTAAGCCCACACTTGTAATTTCTATTGCTTCAACTTCTCCCTCCTTAATCTTATTCCGGGATGAACGTTCCAAGTTCGTCAAGTGTAAAGAAGTACCTAGCAACAAATTATTTCAGTACCTATCCCACATATGCTTTCAGTCATATTTAGATTTACTTATGTACCAAACCACAACGTTTTCTTCCCATTGAGCACATTCAGATTGCCAATGAGGCCAACTCACTTGTAGTTTACCAGAATGACTTCAGTAAATATAACAGAACTATATCAGAGAATGAAAATTAGAAAGAGCAACCCAAATCTAGAGTTAGATTATGCTTCATATTCTCAAATTTTCTCTCAATTACAGTCTCCCCCTTCTTTTAATACTAAAATTATTGTACGCTGGCAATGAAAACATAAAGTAACCTCTTGTCTTCTATCAGTGCAGGAAACAAGGAAGTTTTGATGGTTTGATTTTAGGAGATTAGTTATGAGTAATGTTTTAGTAAATCCAAATCTTCCGTTCAATTTTATGATATTTTATTGTGTCAGATAAATCTTAGCTATTTATTTACATGAGTCTCGCGTAGATCCCGTATAAATGAATAGTTGAGATTCATAAAATAGAATAAGATATCATAAAATTGGACGGAAGATTCTGTTTGTATTTTAGAACCTCGAGGTAAAGCTTTGTTATGCAAGAACAATAGAATATTAAGTTTACCTAATATAATACAGACTATGGTTAGTTCTTTTTGGTCTTACGGCTATGGTTCATTGTGCAGCTATCAACATAAGTCATTGTTTACTATTTAAACAATCCTGAAACCATGTACACTTACATTAGAATTTTCCCAGCTTCCATTCTCGATGAGGTACGTTCTCGAAACGTTATTTGGAAGCTCGATAAGTGAGCATGCAAGACTATGTATTCCTTGAATAATAACAACCATCAGATCTGAGAATAGCCCATAAACCCACAACAACCGAAGTAAATCAGGGAACCATCCAACCAATAAAGCTCTCAATCCAACTGTCACGATTTCTAACATAACTTCACGGCAAAAGCTACTGAAATTACAGAAAAATATCATCTTGGACATCAGCAAGCAACAGGCTATCAATTTCTGTAACCACATAACAAGGAAATACAGAGAAGTACGTATACCTTATGATCTGTGATTGTCCCTATAAAATAGAATGTCCCAGCACTCGGTTTGTAAATCCAGGAAGAGACGGTGTCTCTCTCAAATCAGGCTAGTACACGGAGTGGACCCATGGAGGCCATAAAGTTCCGACCTTTAACACTGTTGGTGATTTTGGACAGAAGAAATGAAACACTGACAATTACGTACTACGGTTGTTAAATCCGTACAACTACCCACTCTTTCTCAGACGAATTTTGATTTCCTTTCTAGCCATTCCTTCCTCCAGTACTAGTTCCTTCACTTTTTGTACAGGAAGGCAAATTGTTATAGAAGAGGTTAAAACTAATCCAACGAGAATAGCGGTGGATTTGTTGACAAATAGTCCTTTTTTTTCAATTTTTAAAGTTTTTATAAAAAGTTTAAAATTTTCAGAATTAGTTGAATTTAACTTTTTAAATTAAAATCTAGATTTTTCAGAAACAATTGAATTTAATTTTTTAATTAATAGAATATTTGAAATCGTTGTCTGGTTTTGAATTGATTATAATGATTAATTAGTAAAATTAATATTTATTTTATTTTAGGAAATGATAAGTGAAGATTACACAAGGCAAGATTACTCTTCATGTCAGATTCACTCCAATAGTTTCAATTTAGTTAGAAAATTTATTATTTTTTTTTTAAAAAGAGAATCTCTACAAGATAGATGGAAGTTAATTTTTAGGTATGAAAGAGGAGGAAAAAAAGTGACACTCACTTTATATACTCTTTTTGTTTTTCTTAGTGTCACTACAACAAAAAGGACTTTTAGGGACAAAAATTTTCGTTGTTGAGAGCCTTTTCTATTGTAGTGATACCAAGAAAAACGAAAAGAGCATTATAATCATCGCTAAAAGATCGTTGCGAAACAAAAATTTGTCACAAAATCGTAGTAGGAAAATATTATCGACAACGATTTTCAAATATCGTCGCAAATAATTTCTTAACTTTGATCTCAGTTACCTCGCTAAAAGTTATAGGCGAAGAAAAGATAAATAATTGCCAAAGATACTTATGGACGCTTTGTGTTCGTAGCTAAAAGTTATTACTTGTGTTACCATATGAGTAGGTAATAATATTATACGACATTCCATGTTTCCTTGCAAATGATATTTGGTAACTATTTTCAGAATGTCACTAAAGGTTATTGGTGACGGTTTATGGAACATAACTAAAAAGTTTTAGCAACGATTTAGAATCATTGCCAAATCTTTTAGCTAAATTTTTAATTATTTTTAAAAATTATTGTCGATAATTTTAGGAACGTAATTAAAAAATTTTGAAGACGATTTTTGATTTTTGACTAAACTATCCTAGTAATAATTTTTCAATTAATTATAATTAATGGTAAGATTTTTAATCCATGTTATTGTTTATAATATTTAGAATTTGTTATTAATAATTAATTAAATGAAAATAAAATAAAAATAATTAAAAACTTGAAGTATATAAAAATAAAATGTTATTTACAAATCTTAATAAAAAAGTAATGTACAAAGTAAGATTTGTGCTCAACATCACTACTAACATAATTTGGGCCAAATATTTGTTTGACTATCTTTTCAAGTTTGACCAACTTTTGTTCTGTACGATTTAATTTTTGCTCATTACATTGTACTGAGCTTTAAGTGACCAGTTGTCCTCTTGAAGCGTCGTTACATATGTTAGTCGTGACGATGATGAACCAATTGGCTTAAGGCCATATCCAAGACCTTTGATGTATCCTAATCTTATACTAAGGATTTTGTTGCAAATCTCATTTACGTTTGACTCATTTTCATTTGACAATTATCTTTGTAGCAACTCCTGCATTTTATTCTAAAATTTAAAATATTATTAGTTAGTGCTACATAAATAAATAAGTATAAAAATTAAATAATAAATAAATAAGTATATATTTACTTAATTATTCTGCATTTCTTCAAAAGTCTGGCTTTCTCCTTCCTTGTAGTGTGTGAGTTTGTAAAGTATGATCCTATCACTCTCATCTCCATGTAGTTTTTTTAACTTTATTTTATTAAAAAAGGAATGAAACACAATAAATACTATTGTATTTACTGATATAATTATAACTTCTAAACAAAGAACTTACAAATTCTTTTCGTATGATCACAAATGATTTTGAGTCTTGGTTGTGAGGAGTTTTCATTTTTTCTCTATTAACCTTGGTTTTCTTACTCTTTTCCCAAATAAAGATAAGACATTGTCATTAAATTGTGAATCAAGATTAACTGAAGCAAATGTGAAGAGAAAGAAGGCAAATCTTAATGTTGACAGAGGGCCAATAATCACACATTGGGATCCAATTTTCTAGAGTCACCCGCTTAAGAACATGCCTTTTTATCTCCTCATCTAAAGGAAAAGATTCGTAGTATTTATGTAGTTAATAACGATGATCCATAGCCTTTTGTTTCAATAGTGAACTCGCACAATATGACACTTTAGGCTTCTTGATATTGACGATAATGAGCTTTATCTGTGAACAACAAGTAAAAGTAAAATTAGTTTTTAAATAAGTAAAAAAATTGTGTATAGTTAAATAAATTAAGAAATTATCGAAACTTTGTCCAGAACATTTTGAAGCAAGTTATCTTCCTTCAACTGCTTAGTATGTTAAAGACAAGACAATTCAGCCCTGACAATGACCCTTAACTCACTGGACAATTTTGTTGCTTGGGTCTTATCAATAGGATGACCTTGCGAGGTGTTAATATGAACGGACAACTTGTTATTCATTGTAATATTCATGCATTGCAACTTAAAACCTTTAGTGATACCTCTACCTCTCTTTTTGATGCCAGTATTGGAACCTGAAAAAAATAATTATAACAAAAAACACATTAAACATGTAAAGTTATATTTGAAGATAAATATGATTCTTGGTGGAAAAAATTCATAAGCCTAATGATCCTTCAATACTAGTTGAGGGATAAAGGTTGTTGTTCACTTACTTCATTGGTAAATGAAGTATGTTGTCGTTATTGGATAAGGTTGGATTGATCTGGTTATTGTAGGTGCAACATCCTACTACCACAAGGTACATACCCAAACATTCAAACATATTCAAATACATATCCTATGATAATGGCATATTAGAGCAAAAACAAATCCATCTTACACATGGCATCATCTAATATAATCAGAAGTCATCAAATTTTAAAACAATTAATTGCATTCATTCACAAAGTCTACACCGTTTCCATTAGACTAATATTTACAAAACCTTATACAGGTTCTAGTAAAACTACAAAAAAGCTATAATTCTCTGACGTCAGTTGACAGACCTCTGAGCCATAACTTAGTCCAAAACGTTCTTCTAATCTAGAATAAACACTAAATCTCCTGTCTTGCACTTGAAAAAAACCACGTTACAATTTTATGAGTTTTACGAACTCAATGAGTGAACCATTATTGATGATTTCACTGGATTCACATACATAAATCACATATTTCACAATTAATTATACAGAACATGTATATTTCAAACACTCACACTATCAAGGCACATCATTTAATCTTTGTGAATCAGATCACATATATAAACAAATACAGATATATATGAGACTCCAGATTTGTTATTAATGTCGTGATCGAATGCCTTTCACATACAGATACAATTACTGGCTCATTGGGCTCAGTCAGAAACAATTATCATGGAGCATAGCTCTACGTGCAGAATCAGTAGTCATGGAGCAAAGCTCTACGTGTAAGCGTTTTCATACTGACTACTTAGATCACAAAGCCTTTATCTGAGCATACATTTTATGAAATGCTTCAAGTTCAGATTATGCCATGTATAACAGTCACATATAACGCATAGTCAGAATCTCATAATCATTGGTCCTAAGTCTGGTATTCAACTTTCGTTAATAATTTACATAGCATTCAGAATCTAAAGGCAGTCAAGCACTTCCAATATATACTTAGCTATTTAACTCATCGGACTTCGAGTCGGGAATTCATAAACAGTCACAACAATTCAATATTTGGCAAAATCAAATCAAATTAATCCTTCAGAATCTCAAGGCAATCAAGCACTTCCAATACCTACCCATCTATTTAACTCCTCGATCTTCGAGTTCGGAATTCATAAACAATCGTAACAATTCAATAATTAGCAAAATCAAATCAAATTAATCCTAGAAAATTCATCTAGGTTGACTCACAGTTTGGTCCAAGAAGTTATTGCTTGGATGGTATGGCAATGTCCGACTGGCATCTGATGTGCTCCTCTATAACATAAACAACACATTTACAAATATCAGATTTTGGCACAAATGTATAAGTATTCCTTTATGCACAAGTATGTATAAAAATATGCACAATGCATGTTCAATGACAATTCTGAGTAACTTATTGATTCTTATAATCAAATCAATTAGATACCAAAGCCCTCATTAATGTCCTTTGTATTTATTATTTGGACCATAATAAAACAATGTGAAAATCAATTACATAACTTAATTGACCACATCAAGTTTTTCTAACAACATACTTACAGGTCAACTTGCATAATAAATCTGATAGGGTACATGACAAAATTAGGCAATACTTTCTTCTAGAAAATTGTTCAACCATGTCCTAAGTTTCTAATGACTCCAAGATCATCTAATTTGATTTAGTATTCTATGAGTTATGCTCACAAAACCACAGACTGTGCATATTTGAACATTTGGCTAGTATATGATCATACCCTCAAATTGTACAACTCATATCCTTCAGATCCGATATCCAAAAATTACAAACTTTATACCAATTTAAAGCTAAGTGAACAAGCTACAACTTTGGTGAAGACACCTCAGTCTAATTCAGCCAAAATCAGTACAGTTTATTCAATAAACACAGGATATGATTTCTGTCCCAGGTAATGCTACAGCCTAAGCTAGGATGCAGTTTCATGGCAAATTTGAAAGCCTTAGAGATAGAATTAAAATTTGACTTCTTCAAGAAAATTGTAGAATTATGTCTCTAGTTTAATCTGAACTAAGAATAAACTTATTTAAAAATCTACAGATCAAGTTATAGTTAGAATACCGAAGCATGTTTATGAAAATTTTCCAGTTCATAACATTCTAGCAGACTTCCACACTTTCATCCTATCAATCACTTTCAATTTAATTTAGATAGATCTAAATTTTTATGGAGAGAAAGAAAAATGTATTAGGAATCCACTGATCCATGTTTCAAGTCATTTGGAGTTTAGATGAAAAAGTTATAGCCAAAAGACTTAGGGCTGTTCAATGAAATACTCTAGCTTATAACCTATACATGCAACTACCACCTTTTTCTCTCTCTAGCACGCAAATCTTCATTTTCTTCACCAAGCCCAGTTTTTTCTTCTCATTCCTTTTCCAACTTAATCACTTCTAAATCATCTATTATGCTTGTCTACACTCACTGTAACTTCTAAACAATTTATAAACAATTCTAAACTTCAAACATCACAAATTCAAAATTTCACTTCTCCCTCTTTTTCTACTGTAAACTTTCAAATTCTCATATTTTCATCCCATGTATATTCTTTCATTTTTATCTACTCTTGCATTTCATTTAATTCCTAATCCAGTTCAAAAATCATCTACCACAGATCAAAATTCAAAAATTACTTCCTAACAGCAAACCATAAAATTTTCACTACTATTCATCATCTTTAACCTTTGTCACAATTTTTGCACTCTCTCTTTTCTTATTTCATGATTCCTACACCATTTCTAACTTATATTCTTTGCATTTCCACTCCCATTCTAACCCATCCTACTCTCATTCAACTCAAAAATCAAGATTCAAACCAAACACCAAAATTAAAGCTCACCTACGATTTTTCATGTATAATTATTGCAACTCATCTATCTCATGCAAGTGTTTATTTCCAGCAAGCAAAACATCACCAAAAATCAGTTATGGAACTCAAAAACGTAGAAGTTTACTTACCTTGTTTTTAGAAAATCACAGCATGAGAATGAAGACCAAAGCTTGGTGAAGACAAAGCTATCCAAAGAGAAAACAACGAGAGTTTCTGCCTAATATCTTGCTTTAATAACTCATAGACATGTGAGCCCTTCCATGTGGGCCACTTGTCATCCTCTTATAAGTCTTACATGTCATTATGTCATTTATCCATTTTTCTTAGTCTAAAATACCCCAAAATTTTCAGAAAATTCCTAAAATTCCTAAAAAATTCCAAAATATTACTAATCGTCTCCAAATAAATTTCTACCACCAAATAAATTTTGTAACACAATTAATCCAAAATCCACACTTCAATCACATTAACAATCACTTATACCAGGAAAAATGTCATGAGTGCATGTACCATTATTTGTATATGTGCAAAATCAATAATATCATGTGCGTGTATGTCACATTATGCATAAGCATGAATTATGCTTCCTAATTTCTCATTAATCTCTAATAAACACTATTTAAATCTTAATTCAAGTAACAAGATGCTACAATTCTCTCCTTCCACAAAAATTTCGTCCTCGAAATTCTTACCTATATGGTCAAATCAGTAGGGGTACTGTCGCCTCATATGATCCTCAGTTTCCTATGTTGCTTCCTTAGTCGAGTGATTTTTCCAACGAACTTTCACTAATGGAATCATTATGTTTCTCAATTACTTTGTCTTATAACCTACTATCTTGATCGGTTCCTCAATATAACTCAAATTGCTGTCAATCTTAATATCTTGAGCTGGTAATACATGAGTAGGATCAAATCTCTATCTTCTTAACATACTTATGTGAAACACATTATGCAATTGAGACATCTGGCTAGGAAAAGCTAATTTATATGCTAAAGGTCCAACCCTCTCAAAAATCTCATAAGGACCAATGTATCTTGGGCTTAACTTACCCTTTTTACCAAATCTTAGTACACCATGCCAGGGCGACACTTTAAAAAAGACTCTGTCTGACACTCTATATCTTGCCTGTTTTGATCCACATAGCTTTTCTGTCTATCTTATGCTACTTTAATTATGCTATGAATCAATTTTACCTTATCAACGGTATCCTGAATTAACTCTAGGCCTTCAATAATTCTTAGACCCTCTTCATCCCAATATAAAGGTGAACAACACTTCCTGCCATAAAATGCCTCGTAAGGAGCTATACCGATACTACTGTGATACTGATTATTGTAAGCAAATTCAATCAAAGTCACATATTGATCCCATGCACCTTGAAACTCTAGAACACAAGTTCTGGGCATATCCTCAACAGTCTTAATTGTTCTCTCACTTTGACCATCTGTTTGAGGATGAAATGCAGTATTAAATTCAGCTTTATACCTAAAGCTACTTATAGGCTACTCTAAAATCTCAAAGTAAATCGAGGGTCCCTATCCGACACAATGGACATTGGAACCCCATTCAATCTCATAACACCATTTACATATCGCCGAGCTAACTGATCTGATGAATAATTCTCCCTCAGTGGTAAGAAATGAGTTGTTTTGTTCAGTTTATCAATAATGACCCAAATGGCATCGTGTTGCCTCGGAGTCTTAGGCAAACCCATAATAAAATCCATCGTGATTCATTCTCATTTCCACTCTGAAATAGGTAACGAATGTAATTTTTCAACAGGAACCTGATGCTCAGCCTTAACCTGCTGGTAGGTTATACATTTAGTAACGAACTCCACTACTTGCTTTTTCATTCTCGGCCACTAGTAATGTTGTTTCAATGTATTATACATTTTGGTAGTACCAAGATGTATAGCATAAGTTGCTACATGGGCTTCCTCCAAAATCTCTTTCTCAAATTATCAACATTAGGCATACATAATCTTTGCCCTAACTACAATGTATCATCTCTAACTTCAAATTTAGAATCCAACTTCACTTTCAACTTCTCAATTATCTTCATTAAGTCTGGTTCTCTGCTCTGAGTCTCTTTAATTCTTTCAAGCAACACAGGTCTCAACTTCAATGTGGCTATCAATGTATCATTTTTCTCCAAATTTATTTCAACATTCAATGCTCTCAACTGAACTAGGCTCAGTAACCTCGATAACCGTACTTGAGCCACACTGCTGTTAGACTTCTGGCTTAATGTATTAGCTACCACATTAGCTTTGCCAGGATGATACTTAATGGTACAATCATAATCTTTTAACAATTCAATCTATCTCCTCTGTCTGATATTTAACTCTTTCTGGCTCAACAGATATTTAAAACTTTTGTGATTAGTGAACATCTGAAAAGTTTCTCAATACAGATAGTGTCTCCAAATTTTTAAAGCAAATACCACTGCAGCGAGGTCCAAATCATGTACTGGGTAATTAAATTCATGAGACCTTAACTATTTGATGCATATGCTATTGCTTTACCATACTGCATTAATACACATCCTAAGCCCTGAAGTGATGCATCACTGTGCACAACATATCGTTCAGAACCCGATGGGATAGCTGACACAGGTGTAGTAGTTAATCGATGCTTTAGCTCCTCAAGAATCCTCTAACAATCATCACTCCATATGAAAGCCACATTCTTTCTCAGAAGTTTTGTCAAAGGGGTTGAGATCAGTGAAAACCCCTTGATAAACCTTATGTAATAACCAGCTAATCCAACGAAACTCCACTCTCAGACACATTCCTTGGAGCCTCCCACTTCATCATTGCATATACTTTCTGTGGGTCCACTTGAATGCCCTGTCCAAACATTATGTGACCCAAGAATACCACCTAATCAAGCCAGAATTCACACTTACTGAACTTGGCATAAAGCTATTTTTCTCCCATTATCTGGAGAACCAATCTCAGACGTGCAGCATGATCCTCTCTACACTTCGAGTACACCAAAATGACATCAGTAAAAACAATCACAAAGCGATCTAAATAAGGTTGAAATACCTTATGAATTAATGCCATAAAAGCTTCTAGAGCATTAGTCAAACCAAATGGCATCACCAAAAACTCAAAGTGCCCATATCTGGTTCTAAATGCACTATTGGGAATATCAGCCTCAGCTATTTTCAACTGGTAATATCCTAACCTCAAGTCTAACTTTGTGAACACCTGAGCTTCCTGTAACTGATCAAATAAATCATCAATCCTCTGCAATTGGTATTTATTCTTAACTGTGATCCGATCAACTGCCGGTAATCAATACACAATCTTAGTGTCCTATCCTTCTTCTTTACAAACAATACCAGAGCTCCCCAAGGTGACACACTAGGCCTGATAAAACCCTTATCTAACAACTCCTGCAACTGTGTTTTTAGTTCCTTCAGTTCAACATGTGCCATCCAATATGGAGAAATTGATATAGGGGCAGTACCTGGAACATTGTCAATAGTAAACTTCATCTCTCTTTCTGGGGTTAACCTCAATAATTCTACAGGAAACACATCTAGGAAATCCCTAACAACTGGAATATCCTAAATGATTTATTCATTCCGAGTGTCAACCATATGGGCCAGATAAGCCTTACATCCACCTCGGATCAAACTCAAAACACTCATGAATGAAATTAGTCGGGCTGGCACTGCCTGACTAACTCTTCAAAATATTACTCTTGGTTGATTGGGAGACTCAAGAACCACTTCCTTAGTGTAGCAATTCATTATAGCCCGATGAGCTATAAGCCAATCCATGCCAAGAATTACATCAATTTCTTTTAACTGCAAGACGATCAGATCATCTACTAACTTTGCCTGATCAATCCGAACTATACGTCTTCTACATACCTCAACAGTCACTGTTGTACTACCCACTGGAGCATTCATCTCTAACCCACATTTTAGTATCTCTCGCTCACAATGCAATCTAGATTCTAGCTGCGGTGTGATGAATGAATGTGTAGATCCTGGATCTACCAATGTATATGCTTCAAAATGAAAAACATTCAACACACCTGCTACCACATCTGGGGAGTCCTGCGCCTCTTATCTGGTGATGGCATAGACCCTGGCCTGAGATTGCGGCTAGTTACTCTGCACCTCAGCCTTAACACTGGGCCCTACTGACTAAGTTCTGCCTCTACCTCTGCCTCTCTCTGTAGATCTGCCAGCTCTACTCTACTATACTGATGCCTGAGTCACTGCTCTTCCTTTAACTCTAGATTGTGATCTAAACATTTTAAGACAATCTCTGGTCATATGGTCTAACGAGCCACAATGGAGACAAGCTCTAGTTTCCCACCAACATTCACTGCCATGCTTTTTACCACAGTGCTCACACTCAAGCAACTGTTGAGACTGGTTGTACGACATTTACCCCCTACTCATCCTAGATTGAACAAATCCACCCCTTGATCGGGATCCAGATTGTCTCGATCTAGACTAAAATCGAGACGATCTGTTCTGGCACTTTCTAGAGCTTTTGCTAGAATCATCCTGAGATTCATCCTGCCTCTTTCCTCTAACCTCCTGTCTGTGCTCTCCTTGACCATGTTGGAAAATCCCGGGAGGTACATCACATGTACCATGTGCGGAAAACAAAAATTTTTGTCACCGGGACCTTCCCGAAGGCCAGGATCCATGTGTCTGTATGAAAACTCAAACCTAAATAGCCAATAGAGACTATCTCT
>JANZLD010000003.1:52345699-52357569 GCA_026413575.1 Erythroxylum carthagenense
TGTCCGTAATTTGTTATCCGATTCTCCACTTCGCTTCGTTTTGCTTCGATACCTTTGTTATTCGATTCGTTGTTTCCGCATTTCTTTCTTCGATTTGCCTTCGGCAATTTTGTTGTCCGTAATTTGTTATCCGATTCTCCACTTCGCTTCGTTTTGTTTCGATACTTTCGTTTTTCGTTTCGCTTCAGCTATTGCTTTATTTCCAATTCAAAATTTCGATGCGAA
Source organism: Erythroxylum carthagenense (assembly GCA_026413575.1). Taxonomy (NCBI): domain Eukaryota; kingdom Viridiplantae; phylum Streptophyta; class Magnoliopsida; order Malpighiales; family Erythroxylaceae; genus Erythroxylum; species Erythroxylum carthagenense. The sequence goes on from JANZLD010000003.1 coordinate 52,345,925, forward strand.
ATTTCCGTTTCCATTCGCTTTCGTTTCCTTCGTTCTTGGTTTTTCGGTTGGGATCCAGTTTTCGGATCGGGTCCCAACAAAAATGGGGTCCAACAATTGTGGTATCAGAGCGCTCAGAATTAGGATCTTACATGGGTATTTTGGAAATATGTAAAGAAGTAAAGTTGTTGATATGTATATACACATAAGTGAGATATTATGGAAAATGGAAAGACATGATTTTTATAAATGGCACGAATTAATTGTAAGGGATGAGTCAAATAAGTAGAGATTAGGGAGTTTATTGAAGTAAAGTTGGTAGTTGAATGGTCATGTTCATGACTTTCCAAGTTGTACATTGCAAATTTCAAGTTTTTCATAAGGGTTAAATTAGGTTTTTGATTTCAGCGAAAAAATCTGGATTGATCTAGGCTAAATTAGACAAAGTTGTCTTCTTAAAAGTTGTAGCTTATCTTTCTAGCTTTCCATTAATATAAAGTATGAAATTTTTGGACAATGGAGTTGGGAAATATGATCATTAGAAGTTTGTGATGCTACTTAGGATGGACTTTTGAGATAGCTACATTGATTTGAAATTTTGATCCTTATAGAGGCAGAAATTGTTTTTAAGTTCTTCATGGAAGTTGTAGATCTAAATGTCTTCTTTAAAATGATCTAAAATGACCTTAATCTAATATTTGTCGTGAAAGTTATGCTCATTTTGCGAAGTCAGGTCTGAAGAAGAAAAGCAAAGGAGGAAGAATGGAAGCAAGTCGCGATCACAATGACTTTGCTGATTTTCGCGCGACGTCATGATCGCAACTTTATTGGTATTCCCAAACCTGAATACATCTCATTTTTTACTATAACTTTGTTGTCCGACCTCCAAATGATTTGATTTTTAAAGCATTGGATTCGGAAGATATTTCTATATCTCTCCATAAAAATTTATAGCTTTTGGCATTGATTCAAAAAAGATTGACCGAATTAAAGTTAGGGTATCAATTCGAAGAGCATGAATTGGATATTTTCACTAAACATGCATCAGTATTTTAATGATATCTTGATCTGTAGAGCTCCAAATGAGATGATTCTTATTTCTAAATAAACTAGAGACATAGATCTACAAATTATTTAAAGGATTAAAATTTTAATTTAGTCTCTAAGACTTTCAATTTCTGGATAGAAATTAGGTATAGTGTACTGTTTCAGTTTAATAATAGTTCGAAAATGTTTGGGCTATAACTTTTAGATTTCTGAATCAAATTGAATGATTTTAATGTCATTGAAAACTTAAGACAATGGGAAACAAATGTTCTGAAGAAGTCAAATTGAAATTCCAAGTAGAGGTTTCCCAAAATCTGTTTGGGAATAAAAGAAATGAGTTTGTTTGTTATGTTTGACTGATGTGGGCATGCAACTCATGTGAGATGATGTCTAATGAGGGTTCATTAGAACAACTCTACAAGATAATACGCACGCTCAAGTCTTATGATTATCAAAGCAAGAATTGAGCTCTAAAACAGGATCCAACAACGATAATTGTACTTATAGCTACACTTTTATTTGTTGTCTAAAGCACTTTTTTCCCTAGTGTGTTAGCTTAAATCCTAGATAATAATTGTGAGACCTATTATCAAAACATTCATAACCTACTTTTATCTTCCTTTTTTTCCTTTCACTCTACTTTTTCTTCTTCTTATTCTATTTGATTTACATTTCTCTCGCTCGCTTTTCTCTGCTTCTTAAATAGAAACTTCTTGCTTATTGGATTTTCACTCCATTTTAACAACAATATTTTGAATTTACCGACACTAAGAGATGTAAGCAAGTATCAAATCCATTTTGCAACAGCGGTAAGATATTTCATAAAAGGAGAAACAAAAAACCTAAGTAATTTTTAAGTTACTTGCAGGATTTCGAAGTAGGAATGATAATGATGATAATGAGAAAAATAAAACAATAGCAACAATTATCAATTTTCAAACGAAGAAGCAAGGTACCCAATCTAAGACAATAATCACAAAAAAATTAATAATTTCACTAAATTGTATCTCAAGCACACTGAATTAATATTAGCTTAATTTTTTCAAATAAGCAATTAATTAGAAGTATAAAATTTAGTTCTAGAGAGGAGTGAATAACGGAGGAGAATCATGACAGGCAGAGCTGTGCAGAGCAGTGACACTAGCGAACATTGACTCCGACAATGCAACACGTTGGCTGTCATTTCCTCCAACTGTCAAGGATTCATCTTTATATCCATCTTCTTCTCTCGCATTGATCACATTTTCTATCTTTTCCTCTTAATCTCGTCTTCTTAAAAGATATATATGAAAGCTTCTCTTAGACTCTAATGAATCGAGGAAATTAATACTCTCTTCTCTATACTTGTATGTCTTATAGTTCCACACACCTAAACCGTTACATCAATATATATATCAATAACTAACCCCAAATTAAGACAAGGCACATGAAAATTGTGTGTATTACAATTAGAAAGGTTTTATTTGATTGATTTTAAAGCTACTGAAATTGTTTTTGTACGTTCTAAAACATTAGGTTCGGACTTAAATTTTGATCGAAATTTTATCATTTAAAAGGAAATTTTCTCATAATTCTAATTTCATGTATTATACTGTTTATACCTATTTTTTGGTTCGGCGTATACTCTTCCACTCCATATTGTCTATAGTTTGGCATCGAGAAAAATAAAATATTAATGTGAATGGTTCTATCTAATTTAAAGTATTTCTTTTTCGTTTGATTTTATTTTTATTAAAACTTTTTAAAAATATTTTCTAACAAGTAAATATCAGGATCAATATCCCTAATCTTCTATTACCTACTCCTAGACCCCTTTTTCGTTAAAAGATTCAAGGCTTTCTATTTGTACGATTAAAACAAAATTCGAGAAAACTCGGCAACATATAATGTGTAGTCCTGGTGACAAGGCACTCAGTTACGTAGATTGATAGATAAAAGATCATCAATATCTTCAAAATTGTTTGGCAGCCACAGAGGGTACTTCGGACCAATCATAACAATCAAATTACTCCACTATGGTTTCTTTCAATTGTTGTGAAATGACCCATTAATGGCATGCATGTAACAAACTCTTACAATCAACCAAGTAGCCAAGAATGTATTCCATGTCAATGATCAAGACAAAAGGAAGGTCCATTAGTTATTGAGACACCAAATGAGTGACGTTTCTGCTTGATCTTTGCTTCAAGAATCTGATAAAAGTTTTTGTGGATTCTTGCCGAGTCCAGCTTCCAGACAAAGTGAATCATGACATATGCCAATAACAAACCGCAATTATAATAGAGGGAAAACAAAGAAGAAATGAGATGTGGCTGATAAACAAGAGACAAATTTGTTCATTAATGTAGTTCGCAAGCATTATCTCGTGCCAGGTACATTTAAAAGAATACAGGAGAAAGAGACTTTAATTTCTTGATGATTCAAATTTGAAGTACTGCTTATTAGGCATGCCAAGGCATTTAGTGTAGATTGCTGATATGAAACTGAAGTAAATTAAGTATATGTTTGGTAAATAAGGAATGCTATAACGACACTGAGATAACGTAAATCTCTCTCTTCTGTTACGTTCAAGAAACCTAGTTTTGAATCCAAGTAAAACTAAAAATAAATGACAAGTTCAACACCTAAAAATTGTATTTGGAGATAATTGGAAAGTAATATAAGTACATAGAACATAATAAGATATACTAGATCCAAAAATTAAAAATTCAGACCAAATAGAGAGAATATACTGGCCTGGTAAAGCCGAAAGTTAATCAATTTGGTCAACATAATGCTAATATTTGTGAACCTCCAGAATGTGTTTTGTATATTTTGTGACTTAAGATTGGTTTTCTTTTGCAAACTATTGCTTGAGAGGACCAGAAAGGTAGCTATCAGAAGACAGATGGTGTTGGCCTCAAAATTTGATGAGGCAAAGACTTTCACTGAAAGGTTGTTTTAGCTCTCAACAATAGTCAAGTAGAGGAATATTGACTAACAGACCATACAAGCTAGCTAGTTTCTGGTGACAGAAAGCCTCTCGTCTGTTTCTGTACTTTTCTTTGTAGTGGGGATTTCTACACTACTTAATTCTAATCTTAGAATCCTCATAGGTTGAGGCTTGAGACTATAGTCAGGTTCTATGAACTATTCTTTGCACATGAAAAATTAAGGACCATAAATGGTTCTTTTCATGGTCCTTTATGTTTCCGAAATTTTGACGAATATGCTAGAGAGAAAACTGTGTCTGATTCTTTGCCATATCTGCCCACCTATGTTTCATTACTTGAATCAGCTGCTAAGGGTTGTATCATCATGGCAGATCAGTTTCTTGGGTACTGATACATTTCACGATTGGCTTTGACAGTCGCATCCTATTTTCATTATTCCGTGGAAACAAAAAGAACATGACACACAGGTTACAAGTGGAATAATCTTTCCAGAATCAATCTGAGTTTCACAAATAAAATTGCTGATTCTTAAACATCATCTCCTTGTGCAAAACTGTTGGTGATTTTTGGTGGTGGGAATTAAAGTCAGAGAGATCAGAGGAATAGCGTCGATAAGCCATCAACACAGTCTTCTTGACTCTTGAGATTAATTAATGATTTTGTCATTGGAGATGTCATATATATGTTGCTTGGGATTCCCACTCTCAATTTATGAGCATATATAGTTAACACAAGGATTAAATGCATAGACTTCACAGATTGACAAGAACAATACATAATGAACATAGAGCACTCTCTTCAAGGCAAGAAGATATGGATCTCAAAAGCACCAATGAAGTGTTGAGACAGAATTTCTGTCGCTTAAACCCTAACGGGAATCTGTACCTGTTAAAAAGATTCTCCAACAATCTTGACACAGAAAAGTAGAACAAGGCGATCTGAAAGTTAATTAATACACTAGCAGGCTAAAAATAAAGCTGGAGAGTCTGTGAAAAAGAATAAATACCTTATGTAGGATATCTCCATGAAATACCTGAATGGCGTCGGTGAAAATCGATCGTTCAGGAAATTAGGGTTTATGATGATTAGGGTTTTTCCATGCTACCGTCAACAGGTGAAACTGCCACATGATCTAGTCCCTCCTGTAGAGGAAAATTTGAGGAAAGCCCAGATCATGCTGGCAGCTTCAACTTTCAGCGGTGCATGACACAGTTTCAAAGCATCTGTGTATAGTGAATTAGAGAAGTGAAGACCCACTTGGTTAGGCCTTGAAGTCTTCTTTGCTCTTCTTCTATGACTTCAAAGTGAAGGCTTGATAGATAAGAAAGAAGGAGAGGATATAAATGGAGAGAGGAACCACAAAGCGCTTCTTGTTTCCTACTTTCTCCAGGCAAACTTTTGCTGGCAACAGTCTCATAAAGCTTTGTCTCATATGGACTAGGTTGTCACGAGCTTTCGTATAAGACAAAGGACAACTATAAGTATCCTATTTAATGTATCTGGAAATAGAGGTTTTACAAGGTTTGGTAAGAAATTACAAATTATATGAAACTTAGAATAAGGTATTCTTGGGTTTAGGTCATGTGAGTTTGGTAATTTATGACGTTGTTAGGGCGTAAAACGGTCTGCGGAACCAGAGAAGCATGGATCTTGAAAAGTAAAACAAACAAAAATATAAAATAGAGTTTGTGGTCCCAAAAGAAGGAAATTGAATAATGTCACGCCCACGCCACCACATGCAGACAGGCTAGTGAGAGTTTCTAAATTTTCTGAGGAGCGCTTTTATAGCTTTAGTTGGATTAGCCTTTCGTCTCTCTCTCTCTCTCCATCTCTATCTCTGTGGGCATCGTGGTTGAGTTGTAAGGTAAACATCAACTATCAACCAAAAAGAGTATAAAATGCCAGTAGGGCATGACTGGGGGACCAGTTTGCATGGCTTCATAGATGTTGCCCAAGGTTCACACAAAAAGCAAAAGAAGGCAAAGAAGGAAGAACATCTAAGACACACCAATCATCCCCTTATTTGGAAACAAAACATAAAAAAAAAAATGAAACAACTAGTTGATTTTATGTATTCTTATCTACGTATTTCTTTGATTTTATGTATTCTGCAATATCTTAAATTAAAAATTGCAACAACAATATTGCCATTACAATTGAGTTCTTGTGATTGCACTTGTTTTATCTGTAATTATTACAATCACAGTGTAATTTGTAATTTGTAATTTATAATTCAAAACATTGACATTAAATATCAAATTTGTATTTGATCAAGTCCTTATCATTAAGTTAATATATTGATAAAACGGGTCTGTCTAACTCAGTACTCATTTCAATTAAGCAACCTCTTTTTCCTCTCCCTTTCATGTGGGGTTCAGTGATAATGCACGCACTTAATTGCTCCTGTTATGTGCACACAACACCAATTATTATGACATATGAACCTTTGGTCGTTATTTTAAGTTGCCGTATGGAAACCAAATTTTATATTTTTCTGAAAGTCTTGCTTTTGGATGGTGCCACTAATTACATATTGACGGCAATTATTGGAGATCTTACCACGGATTAGGTGACATTTGGAATATTACTCTGTAAAGTATTGATCCATCTCCCTATATATTATATAGAGAGACACAGAGAGTACTGATCTATCTGAGTTTAAAAATTATAAAATATATGGTGTTTGGGTTGAATTTGTTGTCTTGGTGTTTTCTGCATCTTATCATCCTATAGTTTATTGCCTAAATGAGGTTGTACAGAAGGTTCAAGACAGGGTAGTTACATGGCGGGGAATTTGCCACACATAACTTCTCTAATCGGCATCCATCAGCTCACCAATGGCTCTCTGCCTTGTATTCCTGACATTCAAATTTATTATTGTCTGTTGACATGATCCTCACTATAACATGTTGCGTTTCTGTTTTTCTTTTCCCTAATAATAAAAAAAATTTAGGGAGTCAACTTAAAAATTAAATATAGTACCATTTTCTCAAACAGCTTATACAGTATTTTAGTGGAAACATATCATAATTAAAAACAAAATAAAAGATCAGTTCATGAAGACGTAAATTATTTATCCTAATTTCTTTATCCGTAAAGAAAACTATCTCCGCCACATTACATGTGATCTAGTATCAGTTTTCTTAGTTGAATTGCTTAAGATTAATGCTCGTACTCTTTAAATTCTAGTCCTTAAAAGAAGAAAAGGAAAGCTGTGCTTATTAGTTTATATTCTAAAGCCAGTTTATTAGTTGTATATTCATAATATATGATTAAGTAAATGCATTGTTATCTTATAGATATTTGTTTAACTAACTGACTTATAAAATAAATTATGCATTTTTATTTTATGCATGCTTGTTTAATTAATTAAATTTATTGTACATGATATAAATATTTTCACAAATAAAATTATAAAATTCACATTGTATTCATGTATTATCCTTAAATTGTTCTTAATCATTACTCTGTTAAGATGGAGCATTGACAGCATATAAAGATCTATACACAATTTTTTCTTTATAAATAAGTAGTTGATCCCATAATTAAAATATAGAAATACTTAAATAAATATGAGAGTACTTATTAGAGATCAAATTCACTAAATTGATCTAACATGCAAAATTTTATTTGGAATATTATTTTTGTGACAATGAAAATGTTTTGATTGTATAAATGATCACTTAATTTGGAATCTCCAAAGTATCTACTATATGAATTGCCATAATTTGATGCTACATAGGATCTATCTTAATAAAGTTTAACTCCATTATCCATTAAATATAATATAAACTATATAAAGGTAGTTAAGTAGTCAATATAAGATTCATTACTTAATATAATTAGGGATAATATTTTATTATTCTTTACTAGTATTAATTTAAAAAAAATTTAGTTGAGGTGGAATGAGTCTCTAAAAATAGTTTCTAAAAAATCATTAAAAGAATCAAATACTAATATTAGATAACTAATACATCTAAACTTAAATAGAATATATATTAATTATATATTTTATATATAGTTTAAATATTGCATATAAAATGATTCAATTATACTAGAAATCATATACAAAAAGACTAGTTAAAAGTATTTTAGCATTTATAATATTTAGGTGGTAATGATAAGTTGTTAGATACTAATCAATCTTATCTAATTTTAAATATATTTATTGTCAAAATATTTAGATACCTAATAATCAAACACAAAGAACAGTTGAAGAAAGAAAGAAAAGCTAATTTAATGACTTTAGACTTTATTTAAGCTTTATAGCTTTAATTATTTGAAACCTTAAGAAAGAAATGGCTAGAAAGAGAACATTTAGCTTCTCTTTAGAGAACTATAACTTTAAGGTGGAGATTCTTTATATAACACTATGTTGAAAAGGTCTTGATTTTGGTTAAGGGAAGTTCTTCATCAGTTATAAGCAATTTGATTCTAACTTTCATTTTAATCTAAATCTCACTCTTAACTAGTCTCATTCTACTCTCAATTACTTTTAGACTTAGCTTATGGGTTGGTTTATGTTGATCCTCCATATTTTTTTAAACTCTTCTTAATTGCATTCCTTCCTTTTTCCCTCTCCATGACTGTAGCTTTCTCCTTTCTCTAGTTTTATATTCTCGATGGTTTCTTACCTTTCCTTGAAAGGAACAATTATCTAATTTTTAAGTAGCATTCCACTTCCCTCTTTCCTTGTAAGATAAACAATGAGCCCCCAAATTTTAAACAAAATTGTTTCCCCTTTTTCAAAGGCTCATTAGCTAACCTTCTGGTTTATTGGAACCTTATATCACTTTTAAAATTAAGTTAGAATAAGATCCTAGCATTACGCAAAGCATTACTATCCATAAAAAATTTAGCAACAGATAAAACATATAAGAACATAAGGAGAAACATGGTTCCAAATGGTAAGGGATACATTACCAGTTATAGAAGGAAATATTGTAGTATCTCCATTAATGGAAGTATTGAAATAAAGGGGTCCAAAATGAGTGGCATCTCTGACAAGTTTTTTTTATGGGTAAGGGGATTAATGCATGGGCTTAAGAAAATTGGAAGAGGCTAGAGTTTCAAAAGGTATTGATTAATGAACAAGGAATTTATATATTCAAGTTGTCCTTAAAATTTGGTGCTTGAAAGATTATTAAGGCAGGTCTTTAGCGCATTAATGATAAACCAAATTTTATGCAAAAATGGTCCTTAAGAATGCAACTACGGCATAAAAAAATGAAGAACATCCCTATATAGATCAATATTCAAAGTGTTTGATAGAATATTGGTCAATAATTAGGTTAAGTTACTTAGCTAGTTGCAAAAGAAATCTAATATTTATGGTTGACATCACAACATTAATGAAAATAATCAGTTATGTTAGATTTTGTATAGAAACTAACATAAGCCAAAGCTTTCCTAATTAAAGTTATTCCAATTATAAGGCTGAATCAAAAATAAAAATGTTGGAAGACTAAATTTTAGTTTCCTATCAATGAAAGCCAACACTCAAACAATAAGGAATTGATGGAGGAAAATAAGAAAGCCATTTGAAAGGGGTGACTATTATAAACTTATGGGGTTAGATTATCCCAATGAGGAGAGAGAAAATAAATGGCATACTTTTGTGGTAGGGATGGATTAACTATTAAATGAATTAAATAAAGAGGACTTTGGAGAAAAGGGTAGAAGTGACCAAATTCCTTAATTGGAATCAATGAAGAGCAATAACATGATAGAAGTCACAATGTCAAGTAATTTATCAGTTAAAAGGAAGCTAGTAGATGGATCAAGAGGATTTAATATCTCTCTAAGTGATACAACTACAAAGGCTATCAAGTTTAAGATTACCAATTATAAGGGAAACTATAAGGATGTTGATGAATTTAAGTAAAAGGGACTTCACACCTACGTTTAGAAGGAGATTTAGCAAGTGGTCAAGGCCAAAGGATCAAGGAACTTTTCTCAACACTCTTAATATCTATGCTAGCATGGAACACCAGGGGGTTTGATAGTCCCAAAAAATTAACATGTTATTTTTTATTATCTTCATTCAACAAAGCTAATTTTAATAGTCCTTCTAAAAACAAAGCTAAAAGTTGATCAATATAGGAGACTTTGGTTCATCAAAGACAATTAGAAAATCATTAAAAATCATCAAGCTCACCATAATGCAAGAATGGTTGTAGTTTATGATTTTGATAAGTTAATGATATATATCTCCAATTCTATCGATCAAGCTATCAATCCTTTTACTAAATAACCTCGACTAAATCTAATATATGTTTCAATTTGGTGTATATTGAAAATTTAGCATTCTAATAGAGTGCTATATATAATGTTTTGAAAAAGATCACAAATATGAATATGTTATATATAACTTTGGGAAATTTCAATAGTAAACTATTTACTTAAGAGTAAAAAAAAATGATTAAACTTAAAGGGTTCTTGTGATGAGTTCAAGTACTATATCAACCATTTACAAAGAAGTATAATGGGAATCACATAAGTATTATAATGCTTTAAACAATATGAATATGTTATAAAAACATAAATTTTTTAAAAAGGTGCATAAAAAACATATGAATAGTAATAACTTCAATATCGAAGCTATTAGGGACATTATGTAGCAAATACAAAATGACTTGTATCAAGATCTAAAGAATCTAATCAACCTTTTTTATGAAAGAATTGGCCTCATTAACTATATTAATGCACTCGAATCATATGGTTCTTTGCTTAAACAAAAATTAACAATCCAATATATGCAAAATAGAGACAGGAATTATGATTTATTCGTTAAGTTAATCATATCTAGATGGGGCGTCAATAAGATAACTAATCTTATAAAGGAAAATAGGGAGATAACTTTAGAGTTGATGGAGCTAAATAAGGAGATTTATAACTTCTTTAAAAAAATTGTAGGTCATATTGTAAATGTTGTTCATCTATGAAGATACTAAGCTTATTTATTACAAAAAATAATCACTGATAAACAAGCATACACACTTGTCAAAACTTTCACAAATCATGATATTAAAGAATCTCTTCTCAAGCTTAATTCTATCTAAGTCCCTAATCCTAATGTGACGAATGCTTAATTGTTTAAATAATCATACAGTTTAATAAAGAATCAGGTGAACTAGGCTATAGTAGATTTCTTCAACTGAAGGAAGATGCTTATAGAGTTGAACAAAATTCATGTCAACTTAATTCTAAAAGTTCTAAATTATAATTCACTAAAAGATTATAGGCCTATATCATAATACAACATTTTGTATAAGACCATCTCCATATTGATAGTCTCAAGATTGCAAATGGTATTGGTATCTTTCATTATCATATTTAAAGGTGCTTACATCAAGGGTGGAAACACTGGAAATAACATCCTCTTGACTTAGGAATTATTCAAAGATTACAAAAGAAATGACACTATCAAAAGTTATGCTATGAAAATGAACCTCTATAAGGCATTTGACTATATCAAATAGAAGTTCATTATCCACTTTTTAAACATGTTTGGATTCCCTCAATAATTCATCACTTGGATTGAGTAATGTATAACAACCATATCTTTAAGTATACTTATAAATGAGGAACTGTAGGAAAATCCCGGGAGGAACATCACATGTTCAGGCAGCGGAAACAAAAATTTTTTATTCCCGGGACCTTCCCGAAACCCAGGATCCCGGTATC
>JANZLD010000003.1:52373122-52387656 GCA_026413575.1 Erythroxylum carthagenense
ATAATAATTGTAACTAGTATAATGATTTATGAATTTTCATATAATATATAAATTTTCTCATATCTTATTTATGTAATATATTACTCTATTTAATCATAATTCTCTATTTATTATATACAAATTTCATACTATTAGATATAATTTATATATTGTATATAATTATATTAGCCAAAGGTGAAGCCAAATGGTAATGGGGTACCATTTTCCCACCACAATGAGTTTTCTTACTTCTACCTTTCTTATTTTTTCTTATTTTGGTACTTTTTTATGAATACATATATCAATAAACCAAAATTCTTTGAACCATAACACAATAGGTAAGGATGTTTAAATAGAGAATTTGGATCGCAATATAGTTATAAAATAAAAGAATAAGGTTATGGCTCAAAGGAGCTAACTAGGGATATAAAATTAGGGTTGATTTTTAAGTTAACGCTTGTAAACCAATGAAAGCCTTTTTTGCCTTTTTTTATTCTTATAAATGTATATATCAATTAGTTCTTCAAATGTTCCAATCAAGTTCTAGAGAAATATCCTAATAAAAGACAATACACTTCAAAGGAAATACATATTGATTTGAGTGTTTCAATCATTTACAGGTCAAAATCTTAAATTTATTTGAAATCACCTCAACTTTGCCTGATGCCTTATCATTTGATCATCAAAGCTTATAAAAGTGTATAATGATAGCTAATTTAACCAATCAACATATTTTTACTTTTATTTTAAAAGACCAAATCTTTTAGCATACATGCATTTTAATTTATTGAAAATATGTCTTTTAGCATACACAGATTTAAATTTATTGAAAATATGTTTTATGAAATCATATACATATAATGGACTAGCTCAAAACTAACCATCTAATTATTAAGATAAACTAAAGTTAAATTACAATTACGCAACTATTTACATTAGAGGATTCTGCAAGGGGTGTTTATGTACATAGAAGCAATCATATTTCGAAGCTACAAGGGATGTTTATACATCCCCTAAACATAGTGCATACACACTTAACATTCTCAACCTTATCATATGAAGTAATCTCACTTGATAGATCATAAGAAGTCTTCTATTGACTTTTCTTATAAAACTGTTAATATTAATTCACCGCAGAATGTCGACGTGACGACTAGTTTTCGATGGTAGAAATAAGGTCCGTTGGGAGGAATGTGGTAAAATTCTCCCTAATTAAGAACAAATCGCTGCAGAACAAATCCCCTCATCAAACTCTAATCACCCCTCACCTTCCATGCCTGATCTTCTTCTTCAAGGTTTTTAGTACCATCTGAATTACCTCTCTTTCTTTATTATTAGTATCTCTTTTTTTATTAGGAAGCTATTATATGAACATCTGATTGTATATACTATATTGTGTTAAGTTTTTTCAATATACTATATATTATGTTAAGTTTTTTCAAAATTTCAAGCGAACATAGATGGAAATAAAGGCAATGACGATGTCCCGATAGTCCATATAGGATTAAGGAAATCGGTTGTTTTGGAACAGTGGTCGATTACAAAAACTATACATGTTCATTGTGACACTGATGGAGTTTATCAGCCAAGTATGCATGTGTTCGAATTTGGGTTCTTAATACTATTTTATTTAGCTTTGATTGTTCTATACTATTAGCTCATTAAGTGAAATGCATGGTACGTGCAGTTCATCTAATATTGTCATCCATACTACATCTGAGAAATCATTCATTGTATTTTTTGAGTAAAGAAGTTGTAAGAAAATGGTGTCAATAAACTAGACCCTGAGGGAAGATCTTAACTGTTTCAATTGATGGCTTGGAACATGCAAGGAGCCTTTTTAGGAATCCCAACATTGGGAACCCCTTTATCTTTTCTACCAAGTCTAATGTCACTTGCAATCCAAAAAAAAAAAATCTTTTCCTTCTTAATGGAATATTAAACATGAAACTTTATTTATTATTTTTTCTATAAGAATTATTAAACGTCTAATCAATATCTTATAGTACTTACCATATATCATTATAGTATATTGCTTGCCATATTTTAATAATTATATATATTATTATTTTATTGCTAATAAACATTAACAATTAAGAAAAGTATTCAACTTAAATTTATGATCTTTTGATCTTGTTAATATTAAAATTTTAGGTATGATTATCTTTTAATGCCCAAAAAATATTTACTTTTCAAAATTTAAATTACCTACCCTCTGTTTTTCAACAATTTGTTTAAAATTTAAAAACATTTTACAATTTTTAAATGCTCCATTATATTTTCATGTAACTTTTATACAAATGGAGGTGTAGTACTATGTATCATTTGTGTATAAATTATAGATTTTGAATGCATTAGCTATTTAAGCAAATTTATAAAGAAGTAAAATGAAAATTATGAAAATTCATATAAATGTTAATTACAATTAGCCTCAGGATTGTTAAGTACACTTAGCATTAAAAAATTATCTTTTAAACATTATTATTTTTAGGAATACTATCACATACAAAAATTCATCAAAATTTTCCTAAGAAATACTTAAAATACAAAAAATTTAGCATCAACTTTTGATGACAATTTTACAATTTGTCACCAAAAGCACAACTTGTTGCCACGATTTAGAGAATTCTCGCTAAAGGCTTGTCGTTTAGCGATGAAATTTTTAACCCCATGCAAAATGTCGCTCCTTTTGTGACGATTCTCATTAATCGTTGCAAAATGTATTCATTTAGTGATGATTTGAAAAAATGTTGCAAAAGGTTGGACTTATGGTGCCGAATTGGGAAATCGTTACCAATAGCTGACTTTTAACGACAATTTTTTATTCGCCATAAAAAAACGAAGCCATAAGTCCCTTCTATTATAGTGTTTGATACCAATACTCAAACAAGAAAAAAATATAAGAAGAAAAAAAGTGAAGTGAAAATAAATAATTATATAGTTTAGTCAATATGTGATCTATTTTCACAAATAAGAAAATAGATTTCTTATTACTATGAGAAAATGATATAAAAAGAACAATATAACCACAACACCCCTAATCAATATATTTATAGTTTGGGTTACATATACGATATTTAATAACTACAAAATTTTATTTACACAATTGTATTATGAATTTGACCCTTAACACACTCTGTTGACACAAGTGTCAGTTTGTTTTTGATTTAACAATTGTATAACGTGTACAAGTCTATTCGTGGTCCCATGTCTCATACTAACGTCAATTTGCTTAAGTGATTTCATTCTTCACCTTATATTTAAGGTATAATTTATAATTCTTTACCTTGAATTCTCCAATATCTAATTAAGAAACACTTTGTGTGATACATGTATATACGAGTTTCAAGTTATGTGAATATTCACCAAATCTAAGTTATACTTAAACTTTTATGTAGATAATGACTTAGACAACATATTTTTTGAGTTATCAGTTTTGGTTATCTTTTATATAGAAAACACCTTTTTCTTAATAACATCTCGTATAAGGTTCAACCTAACAACAATACGCTTTGTTCTCTCAAAATAGATAGAATTTTTAGCCAAACTTAATGCACCTTAAATATCACAATAAAATGACAAGAGTTTTGTACACTTATACCCAAACTATCAACAAGACATTGCAACCATATACCCCTTCCTTCAATGACATATATTTTACTTCTGTTATAGATCAAGCGATTGTTGATTGAAGTATTGATTGCTAATGAATCGCTTATTCAAAGAAAGCAATGACATAATATGTCAATAAAATCCTTTTCAAGTGATCTCCATCATAATCATGATCGATATAGCTATCAACACTAGTTGAATTACTATAATCAAATATCACTTATACCATTCAAGTATCGCATAATTCACTTAATAGTTTCCCTATTAACTTTTCTATGATTACTTGTAAACTTGCTTACTACACTAACATAATGTGTTAACTCTATTCTTGTGCATACTATGCCATACATCAAACTACTAGGAACTTACTTCATATAATCTTTCTCTGCATCTGCACTAGGTAATGCACTAACATCAAGTTTAACATATGTCACCAAAGGAATGCAAATTGACTTTGATTGTCAATTTGAAAAGATTGTAGTACTTTTTCAATGCACTTTTGTCGTGATAAGTATAATAGACTTTTTCTTCTATCTCTACAAATCTCCATCTCTAAAATTTTATTCGGTACACCTAAATCTTTCATCTTAAACTTATTGCTCAATAAGCAGTTAAATATGTCATCAATGCATAACAAAAAATAATTGTATAAACCATTTGACATGTTTTTGAGTAAATATAAATATAAAGTAATTACAAATAAAATCATTAAATAATATAAATGCATAAAATCTCTTGTACCATTGCTTCAGTTACTGTTTTAATCTATATAGGGATTTCTTCAACAAACAAACATAGTCTTTATTAAAGTCAATAAATTTGATTGTGATATATAAATATGTTCTTCTAGATTTCCATGCAAAAATACAGTTTTCATATCAAGTTATGCCAATTTTAGGTAGATTGCACTTACCATTGTAAAGAACTTAAATGGTCTCATGCTTCACAACTGGTGAGAACATCTCATAGTAATCAATTCCCTCCTTCAACGGAAAATTATATGCCAATAGTTGTGCCTTGAACCTAGCTTGCTCAACTCTAAAAATACTTTTTTTCTTATTAAAAACTCGTTTACATCCTATAACTTTACACCTGGTAATGGTTCAAGTTCTTATGTCTCATTTTTGTACAAAGATTGCATCACCTCATTCGTGACAATAACCATTCTTATGCTTCTTTACTATTCACTCCCTCTTTATATTTATCTCAATCTATATTCTTAACTACTGCCAAGGAAAATATAATAATATTAGTTTCAGCAATATCAACACAAGCTAAATACCTGATAGGTTTTTTGATTTCTTTCTTTGCTCTCCTTGTTGTTATACTTTATAGTTATTCATCTAGCACATCTATAGCCTAATTTTTAACTATCTTTGTTGGAGTTTTAATTTTAAACTCTACCTTTTATTCACCACCCTAATTTTTTTTTACATGCAAAATCATCAAAAGTCCTCTATCTAGCCAAACACACCGATTCATTAAAAGTAACAATTCTGCTAGTAACAAATCTTGGAACTCTATCCTTTTCAATATACTACAATCTATTAATAAGTCTATATTATTCATGTTTATAAAGGATAAATTAGTTTGTAATTTATCATTTTTATAGTAAGTTTTATATTGAATTATAAATTGTTTTCTTATATTTAGTTCATTAGCGAATAGGTGATATGATAATTTTAGATAAAATCTCCATTTTAAGTGCAAATTTTCCCATAGTTATTTGATTTGGGAGATATCAAAGTCAATTGGAAGTAAACATGATTGACAAAACTTTGTAGAAGGCATCAAAGATTAACTTAAGCTTAAAGATCCCAAAATTTTGAGAATGATATAGGAGAAGCATATAACCAGCCTGATCAGAGATTGAGTCCAATAACAATTACAAGTTGTTCATACAAAATTTCAGTCTAAAAATAAACTAGGGATAATTTAGAAAGTGTGTTAGGCATCAAACTCATGGTCTAAAACTCAAAGATTAACCATAACTTATAAATGCTTTTATTAAGGTTCATTATAAGCAATTTTTAGATGTGGGCAATAGCTAGTGACAGGCTCTTGGCAACCACTTTCCATTAGTTCATAGTTTTATGGTTTCTTAATATTAAAGGGAGTCAGAGAGCAAGATTAGAGGAGGAGATTTGTGATAGCTTTTTTTTCCATCTCTTTCTTTCTTCTTTCTTTGATGTTAAGATATGTTTATGTTTTGTTTCCACTGTATAGTTTGTATTGAACAATTTAATTGTTAATGCCTAATTTTTTGGTTGAATTTATTATCTTTGGTCTTAATTATTGGATTTATTTCTGATCACCACATATTCAATCTTAAAGGTTGTATGAAAGATTGAAATGTGAATTATATAACTTATTAAATATAGTTAGTCTATTGGTTATCACACTAGTATATGATATGATAAAACACAATAACGTTATCACAAACATTCTAGATCTAGATATCTGCATGGTGTGTGATAACCTTATTGTGTTTTATCATATCATATACTAATGTGATAACCAATAGACTAATTATATTTAATAAGTTCAATAAGATATTGCACATACAAAAGGTGATAATTTTTGAATTGGATAGACATGTGAGTTTCAAGAGAGGGTGTGTATACATATATATGTGTGTGTGTGTCTATGAGTGTGGTTATTTATTTTGACTATAATAATCAATCTTGCATAGTAGTTGAATTATCTCATTTTTTATTAGTTTAGTATTTTAATTTACCTTTTCTAAATTTTAATGGAAGTATGCTTATTAGAACTAAATTTGACCATGTGCTACTTGCCATGAGCACAAGACTTATAGGATTTCATCTTCCCAGTCATAACTTCATTCGATAACCCTCTCTTACTCAATATCTCAAGTTTTTGTTCACTCATATGACCTCATATATGATGTCATAATTTTGTATTGTCGTCATCTCATCTTAATGATTGAGAGATAGCCATTGATCCCATTATTATTTTGTCCTATCAAGATATAAATTTTATGCTATAATTTTTCTTTCACTATAATCATATGCATTATAATACTTTAAAACGTCCATCATCACCAAATAACTTATATCCTTAATTATCATGAGTACTTATAGAAACTAGATTCTTTTTAAGCCCAAGAATATATTAAGCATCTAATGTTCTAACAAATTCAATTATACATTTGGATATGCACTGAACTACTAAGTTTAAGAATATTCTTCATAATCACCCAATCTAACAACACTATTTCATTCTTTAAAAGAAGATAACCAATCCTTATTATAAATTGTACGATATGATATATTAGTGTCTATCAACCACCAATTTGTAGAATCAGAATTACTCATAGTTAAAACATTACCACTTTTTCCATTCTCTTTATTCGAGCTCTCCTATACTACAACTATACTTGTTTTTTTGTCTGTTTACTTTTTCTTGTTTTCCTTCTTCTAGTGTGAATGGTCCTTTTTAAAGTGTATTTTTTCTTTATATTTAAAGCATTAGACTTTAGTTTAGATAATGACTTACTCCTATTTCTAATATCCTTTTCCTTGTTACTACATCTACTAACAATTATACCAAAATACGATCCGTCTTTATATGTGTCAAAGACTTTTTTCTTAATTCTTTGGACTACATAGCATCTTTCATATCACTAATAGAAATATTCTCTTTACCATACAATATAACATCAACAAAGTTTCTATATGAATTAGTCAAGGAATACAAAAGAGTATTAGTTTATCATCGTATTCAATTATAACCCCAATACTTTGTAAATCTAAGATTATTTGATTAAAATTACCTGTATGATCTTTAGCCTGTGTATTTTTTTAATCCTTAAGGTATACTAATGTTTCTTTTGATATAAATAACTATTAGAAATTTTTTATGATACTTACTTTCATGTCATTTCATAATGATACAATAATTATTTCATCAAATCTCTCAAGACTTTGTCTCTCAAACTCAAATAGAATAACATTGTGCGCCTTTGATAGAATATCTTCCTTATCCAACACTTCCAAATTCTGTAACAATTTCTTTCTCCTTCCAATTTAGTTATGCATTCTTGTTGAATAAGAAGTCCCTTCATCTTCAACTTTCATAAAGTGAAATTTTTCGATCAATTGAATTTCTCATTATCAAATTTATGAAGATGCATCCTAATAGCAAACCCTAGATTTGCATGTAATACATAACAGTACCTTAGTTACGTATCCCGGATTGAACATGAAAGGGCAAGAAATGAAGGAATCGGAAAATACATGATTTCAGTCTCTATAACTTCAAACGAGCACAAATCCATTGTTGTCTTTACAGGAACTACTCTTCAGGATGTGGGTAAGGTCTTTCTACAGTTTTCTTAAAACGTAAGCTCTCTTAACAGGTCAGAGAATCCTTATGCTTACGGTTGATTATATGAACAACTGCAGGAGACCTTAACCTTTATATATAGCTTCCATATCAGGCTTCCCCATCATAAGACCGATATGGGTCTGGTCCATACTAATTGGGATCCATTTTCACATGGACTTCAACCTATTAATTTAGATCATTTATTAGGCCACTTTATTATCTTTTTCTGGATCAAATTACGTAACTTAACTGATAAGTTACTAAAAAACCAAAACATGCAATTAATAATTGTCCAACTTTATGAGAAAGGACAAAATTATCCAACATTCTCCCCCTTGGACAAGTATTAATTACAGTTTTGACTCTAGTTTAAAAACTCAATTAAGCCATGTTACTGAATTAGTCAGCTAAGTTTAAAAACAAAATTTTGATTCAAAGATAATGAAAGTCCATTATTCCATCATATAAGGCTTTCGATACCGAAAAGTATCAAATGCATGTGTCATGTGCAACACAGATCCAATACAATTACATATACCTAATACCTCACTAATATGAATGGAAAAATGGAGTTTGACAAACTAGGATGATACCTTTATGTTCTAAAATGTATCATCTTCACCTATAGGTCTCGATTTTTCCAACATTATGCTAAATCACATATACTAAACTGCATTAGAGAAATCTTGTTTTCTCTCACCGAATGCTAAACAACATTAGAGAAAACTGGTTTCCTCTCACCAAATGCTAAATTGCATTAGAGAAAACCTTTATGTTCTCCAACTGAATGCTAAACTACATTAGAGAACTTTTATGGGATTAAAAACTTATATCCCCCTATGTAATGTCAAAATTTATAGATATCCATTTAAAATTATATGCATCTAAATGACATATGTGCAAGGTCAATATGTATATATGCCCAATGACCTTTAAATGCTTAAGATCGACACAATTGTTAAGACTTTTATTCATATTATGACAATATATGATAACACGTATTACTGAGGATAAATGATGATCATCTCTATTGATGAACCATCATATTGTCATAATACATCAAAATGTACAAATGTACATGGAGTAAATATAACGATCCCCTAATTAACAGTGTCTAAAGACGTCAAAACACCTATATTGTATACTTGTGTCACAAACACAAATGGGCGAAGTTCTTTAGTTAAAGGATTGACTAACTTTTTCTCAGTCTTTGAATGCTCCAAACCTTAATGTCAACTATTGTATCAACACCTTTATGACCAAATAATTGACCTTTAAATGCTGAGACCCTGTAATATTCTTTATTGTTATTAAACAACAAAGCAAGCAGATTACCACAGTACAACCAAATGGGTCTAGCCATTGAATTAACTATAAACAACTCAAAATCAAGTTTCTGAGCTAAACCGTTTGTGAAGTAGCCCCATAGTATACACTCTGCATGCATAGTCGAGGAAGTTACTCGGGTCTACTTGACACACTTCCATGACATTGTACCATCTGCAAACTTAAAACTGTAACCTTAAATGGGCTTTCGATCATTTGCAGACATAGCTAAAATCTGAATCTGAATTCCCTATGAGGTTTAGTTTGATGACTGTGCTATATGTCAACATATAATCCTTAGTTCCTTTAAGTATCTCAACACTCGCTAGACTGCAGTCTATTGGTCTACACTTGGATTAACCAGATATTGACCAAACAGTCAAACAGTGAATGCAATGTCTTGCCTTGTACATAGTTGAGCATACATTAGGCTATCAATAGTACTAGAATATGAAACATTCCTCATAAGCTCTCTCTTTACTTTATTCTTTGGTATTATGCCAAAGATTACCTCTCGTTATGAGAGATAGGTGCTACGACAAGTTTATAATTAACCGTATTAAACCTTTGTAACACATAGTCAATGTATGCATTCTATAAGAGGTCTAATGAGTGTTGAGATTTGTCCTAGTAAATCTAAATACTTAGGACAAAAGATGCTACGCTAAGGTCCTTGAAGTCAAAGTTCTTGATCAAAAGTTGCTTAACCTTATATAACATAGTCAAGTAATTTAACATGAGCAATATATCATCCATATGTATTGATATGAAGATACTTTTGCTCCCCCTGACCTCATAGAATAAGCATCTTTTAATTTTATTTTCTATGAAGCTGAAAGAGGTTAGAACCTCATCAACTGTAAGGTATCACTTTTAGAAGTTTGATGTAAACCATATATTGATCTGCATAATGCACAAACCATGTCAATTCCATCTAGATCCTAAAATCCTTCAAGTTGTACCATATAGACCACTTTATAAAGGTCTTTATTCAGAAAAGTGGGTTTGACAACCATCTGCTGAAACTCTATATCTTCATGAGCTACAATTGCCATAATTACTCAAAATGTATCATACGAGGATACGGGAGAAAAAGTAACATTAAAGTCAACCTTTCTCCCAGAGTGAACCATCAAGCAACTGAGCAAGCCTATAAACCACTGAAATTTATCATGAAGTCCTTTAAGTCTAATCTTCAAACATTACTGTGCTTCATGGATTACATTTTATCATTCATTACATCCCATCACACATCCGCTTTAGGTCTAGAAACAGCTTCTGTAAATGTAATTGGATCTGTAACATGTCTAATAACATAGTTCTGTACACCT
The DNA here is from genome assembly GCA_026413575.1 of Erythroxylum carthagenense. Classification (NCBI taxonomy): domain Eukaryota; kingdom Viridiplantae; phylum Streptophyta; class Magnoliopsida; order Malpighiales; family Erythroxylaceae; genus Erythroxylum; species Erythroxylum carthagenense. The sequence continues at coordinate 52,383,721 of JANZLD010000003.1, forward strand.
GATAGACTATATAATCAGATGGGATAACAGTCGTCTCACTCTGGTGGATTTACTTAACTACATTAGATCTTGCACCCTTAGGAACCAATGTATATATAGGTATGGATTCCTGTTCCTATACAGGCACAGTACGGAGACTTAGATCCACCGAATCTAACTGTATGAGTGGTAGGTACATATTGTAGTATCCACCCTGCTATCATTCAAAGGGTCAAAGAGTCCACCATCATCATAGCTACTGTACTCTAGAAACTTAGCTATTTGTGATTCCATTATTATGGTCCCACCTTCAATATAGTAAATTTGTAGCTTTACAGTGGTTAAGATATCTTACTAAATAGCAATAAGCACAACAAGCATGCAATTTATCTTTATAAGGATTATACTACCGTAATAGGGCATCCCCATACACGAATGTGTGCAAGGTTGAGTTTTGAAACTTCTAGATAATCAAGTAGAATAGCCCTATTCTGCATTGACTTCGTCTATGTTTTCTATGATATTCTCCTCGATGGTCAAATCTGACTATCTTGATGAATTTTTCCAATTAGTTCTCAACCTTCAGTCTTTAAGCAAGAACACATAACTATAAAGGGAATAATCATCAACAAATGTCAAAATACATTTAACATTACACAATGCAACTGTATAAGGTCTACTGATATCTTTATGTATCAGACTTGACAAGTTAAATCATGAGTTCTAGCGCTCCCTTACCACAGGGTACACATCGAGTTGCCCGGAGGTCATTTCGGTATATAACCTACGATAAGGGCGAGCTACATTCAATCACTACATTCACTTCAAATGGCTTCATATCAATATTCACTTATAAAGCATCAATAGAAAACCACAATATTTTAAAACCAACTTTTTCCTCATTTCACTTCACAAAACTGAAAGTCTACATTATGTCTTTCAACATTTTCTATATGTAAATCAACAAAACCTAATACAAAAGTACTACATGAAAGAGGAAAATATACACAATCTAACTAATCTGTCCAAAAATCTCAGCTGACCAACCTTCGAGCTATGACTTCTCTTGTCAATCACAATCTACACGGCTGGTAGAGCTTCTCAGTAGTTAGAGTCGTCTCTAGGTCCTGAAAAGATAATGTTGCAATTTTGGTGAGTTTTGCGAACTCAATGAGGTAACCATCATCGATGGTTCACTCAATTCATGCATCACAACAATTCACATAACATATAATCACATAGTGCACTTTACATAAATTTCACATTTTCACTTAAGCATAGGCATTTCATTTCAAAAAATATACTTAACAATGTGCATATGAGATGCTCATGAGACACTTTCCAATTATTACATTGTTGTGACCAAGTGCCTGAACTGTCCCGCATCTATTTTGGATACTGGGCTCATTAATAACTATCCCTTATCTGCTTAGGGGATACATGGCTCATTTTGCATAGTGAGCCTTAGGCTTTTAATCACTTTTGAGCTCGAGGCTTATTTTTACTCGTTGAGCTTTTAGTTTTGATCAGTGGCTACTCTGGTCACAACTGCCATTATCTGATTATGCATTCATGTACCACAATTACTCACATTATAAAGCACATAGGTCTTCACATTCACATTCACGTAGCACCTCAATATCTCAAACCACAGTCACATTCATCAGACCCTTTATCCGAAATCCACAATTACACACATTCAATTATCATTCAAAGCATAATTTAAGCAAACAAGTAATTAAGTGAGGCCATATAGGTTACTCACTAGTTGTTCCTGAAGCTAATTCCTGGAAGATCTAGCAATGTCTGGAAGTTGACGTTTCAACTGCTCCTCTATCACAAATAATATACACAATATCACAATTTGCATAATCATAAGTATTCAATAATGCACATGTATGAAATGAATTGTGTACAATGCATGTTCATAATAATACTGGGTATTTATCTGTCTATTTCATCACAAAATCAATCTCATATCAAGATTCATCTAACTACAATTTATACTTAGATTTATGCCTCACTAAACCATTAAAATATATATTTCTTTCTCATTGACTCACTTCATAATTTTTTTCCAAGTCACACTTTCGGGTCTATTGTTCACATTCAATTAGAAAGTAAAACTGATGTACTTTGGTCATAATCTTTTCTAGAAAAGTGTTTCCCTATGTCTTATCTTTCCATTTACACCAAAATCACTCAATTTGGTTCAGTAATTTGGAAGATATACCTCCAACATTATCAGGTTGTTCACATTCAATAACAGTGTACTATATACAACTTCCATCCAGAAATGTAATATCTTAGAGAAAGAATTGAAATTGGACTTCTTGAAAATATTTGTAGGCCTATATCTCTAGTTTACTCCAAATTAAAATTCATCTTATTTGGAATCCTACAAATCAAGATATCATCAAAATACTAAAACATGTTCAGTAAAATATCCAGTTCATGCTCTTCCAACCGAATTCAGTCAATATTTTCTAAATCAAAATAAAAAGCTATAAATTTTTAAGGAGAGATAGAGGAATGTTTTATGAATCTAATGCTTTAAAAATCAGGTCATTTGGAGCTCAGACGAAAAAGTTATGACCAAAATAGTGAAACATGTTCAGGTTAAGAGGAGGAACTGTAGGTCACGATCGCGACCTACGCGCGCCTTCGGCAGAGTCGTGATCGTGACGCGCTCTTCCTCCCTTTTCTCTTCTTCTTCAGACCTGTTTGGTAAAATATGTATAACTTTTACTAACAATATCAGATTAAGGTAATTCAAAGGCCATTTTGAAGAGTACTTCTAGACCTACAACTTCTGTGAAGATCTCAAAAACAAATTTTGCCTCTCAAAATTTCAAATAAATGCAACTATCTCGAATGTCCATCCCATGTAACATTACAGTCTTCTAAATATAATATCTCTCCACTATAATGTTCAAAATTTTCATACTTTATATCAATGAAAAGCTAAAAGAAAGATCTACAATTTTTATAAAGACAATTTTGTCAAAATCTGTCTAGATAAACACAGAAAATTCATGAAATTTTCAGCTTGAAAATTCAACACTGTTACTATTCATTCCCAGAAAATTTAGGCCTCCAATTTTTCAAAAACCCACATTTCAAATTTTTATTTCTAGTTTTTCTACTCCATTTCCATCAACTCATTCACCATAAATTCATACTACTCCAAAATATGCAAGTTTAATAAAAAATCATCAAAAGCCAAAAATTCATATTCATCCTATTCATACTATGTTACTTTTCTATATTTTCAACTTTCATTCTCAATCACTATTCTTCCCCTCAATTTTCATTTAAACACTCATTCCCATCTCAAACCATCATTTTACAACTACCCTTCAACTCAAATACCACTTTTTTTATCATCTCTAAGGAAAACACCAACTCACGTAAACACACATATATATACATTCATGCACAGTGAAGAAAAACAAGAAATATAGTATACCACCTTTTCATTCTTTGATTTTCTACACTCACTTCATACACCATTTTATTGCTATTTCAAACTCCAAAATTCATTTCCACATCACCTGATCACTAAAATCTATCAAAACTAAAATAGCACTTTATCTCTATTTTCATTCCATTTTCACAGTAGCCATGTATATATATGCACGAAAATTCCATGGTCATGCAGATGGTAGTAATTCTTCAAATTTATTTCATAAATCTATAACTCTAAAGGATTTATTCACTACTTGTTGAAAACTCCACAATCTTCAATTATCTCAAAGCCCTAAACTCTATGCAATTCACGTACTCTATTGAGAAAATTGTCCAGTTTCGGTTTTTCTTAGGACAAATGAAACAAATAGCAGTGTTGTAACATCCTGTTACTGCTAGCAAGGGTATTCTAGTCATTGGGTTGAATTGATAGGATTTCACTGCATTCACTGACTGAGCATGTTACTGGCCTCTAATTATAGAGGAACA
>JANZLD010000003.1:52603765-52616880 GCA_026413575.1 Erythroxylum carthagenense
TGACTCATTCCTCTAAAATTAGAGGTCAAAATAAATGTTCAATTCCAAATATGCAATGCAAATTACTAGTCTGACCCAATTTACCGAAATAACCTTCCCGTCGGGGATGGGATGTTACAGAGCATCATCTAACCTCAAAGACCAATCTTTTCTTGAGATATTTACTGTTTTCTTCAAGATGCTCTTAATCTTCCTATTTGAAATTTTAGCTTGCCCATTAGATTGAGGTGGTAGGCCAATGCTAACTTATGGTATACCCCATATTTCTTCAAAAGGTTAGTGAATGAGCTATTGATAAAATGACTTCCCCTATCATTGATAATTGCCCGAGGAGTGCCGAACTTGGTGAAATATTTCTCTTGAGGAATCTAATGACCACCTCAGCATCACAATTTGGTACAGAGATTGCTTCCACCTAATTGGAGACATAGTTGACCCCTACAAGAATATATTTGTTGCCAAAAGAAGACGGTAGTGGTCTCGTGAAAGCTATCCCCCAAACTTCAAAAAGCTCTACCTTCAAAATTCCTTCAAGGGGCATTTCATGTTTTCAAGAAATATTTCGAGCTCTCTGGCATTTGTCACATGCTTGCACAAAATTTCTTGCATCTTTGAAAAGTGTAGGTCAATGGGGATGCTTGGCAGTGATTCAGGACAGCTCTTACTTCTTCACTTGGTAAGCATCTTCGGATCACCTCATCAGCGCAATGCTTAAAAAGAAAAGGCTCCTCCTATATATAATGCTTGAGCTCCGAAAAGAACTTCTTCTACTGGAAAGTAAATTCAAGTGGACAGACTCCTGAAACAAGATAATTCACATAGTTAGCATACCATCGAACTTGTAATGTTACTGCAGTAATTTTTTGTAATGAATAATACAGTTCTTGTAAATCTGCACAGTAAAACAAATGCTCATCACTAAAGGAGTCATTAATTGGTGGTTTTTCTCGAAGGGTTCCTTCTAATCTGTAGTGAGCCTTGAGAGGTGATCCGCGACCTAATTTTCAGCTCCCTTTTTGTCACAAATCTCGAGGTTGAATTCTTGAAGGAGAAGGACCCATCTTATAAGCCTTGGTTTAGCCTCCTTTTTTGCAAGTAGATAGAAAATGGCTCTATGATCCGAGTAGACTATCACTTTCGAGCCCACAATATATGACTTGAATTTATCCACTGCAAAGACTACGCAATTCCTTTTCAGTCGTGGCATAATTGATTTGAGCATCATCCAATGTCTTGCTCGCATAATAGATTACTTGGGCCACCTTGTTCCTTCTTTGGTGTAAAACAGCTCCCACAACATAATCTGAAGCATCACACGTGATTTCAAAGGGGAGGGACCAATCTGGGTTAAAGAATAGGTGGCGAGGTCAAGGCTTGCTTAATCTTGCAAAAAGCATCAAGACAAGATTGGTTAAAATTAAATGACACATCATTACTCAGCAAATTAGTCAAAGGCTTTGCTATATAAGAAAAAATCTTTAATGAAAAGCGTATAAAAGCCTACATGTCCCAAGAAACTTCTGATCTCCTTGACTGAAGTTGGTGGAGGCAGATTCGCTATCACTTTGGTTTTAGCCTTATCCACTTCTATTCCACGATTGGAGACTAAATGGCTAGGACTATCCCTTCTTGTACCATGAAATGGCACTTCTCCCAACTCAACAATAGATCAACCTCTTCACACCTGCTTAAAACCTTGGCAAGAATAGATAAACAAGAGTCAAACGTTACTCCATAAACAGAAAAGTCATCCATGAAGACTTCCATAATTTCCTCAATAAAATCTGAAAAGATTGCTGTCATGCAACGATGAAACGTAACTGGTGCATTACATAACCCGAATGGTGTCCTTTGATATGCAAAGGTACCATAGGGGCATGTGAAAGTAGTTCTCTCTTGGTCATTAGGGTGAATAGGAATTTGAAAGAAACTAGAGAAACCATCCAAATAGCAAAAATAATCATGTTTAACAAGTCTTTCCCAAATTTGGTCAATAAATGGTAAAGTGAAATGGACTTTATAGGTGGCCTTGTTCAATTTTCTATAATCTATACACATCCGCCATCCCGTAACTGTCTTAGTTGGTATTAATTCGTTACCTTCATTTTTCACAACTGTTAAACTACCCTTCTTGGGCACACAATGGACAGGGCTTACCCAATTAATTTCAAAAATAGGGTATATAATACCCGCAGCTAATAGCTTTAAGACCTCTTACTTAACAACGTTCTTCATGTTTGGATTTAGCTTCCTTTGATGTTCAATTACAGGTTTTGCATCATCCTCTAAGTGAATTCTATGTGTGAAGAAAGATGGGTTGATTCCCTTCAGGTCTAAAATTTTGTACCCAATTGCTTTCTTATGTTCTCTAGGCACTCTTAAAAGTTTATCAACCTACATAGGGCTTAAAAGAGCATTAACAATGACTGGATAGGTCGAATTAGGGCCCAGAAATTCATACCTAACGTTAGGAGGCAACGGTTTCAATTCCATATTCAGAGATTCTTCTTTATTTGAATCAAGTGATGGTTTCAGTTCAGGTTGCACATGTTGTGTAGATCTTTGCACAGGTTGTGCATCGAGCATCTGCGTGAATTCAAAAATTTCTGATTCCTTCTTTATAAATTCTACAGTAGTCACTAAACAATGTTCCAATGAATCCTTTGGATGAGATTTTCTGAATTCAGAACCAACCAGCTTGTCAATAAGGTCCACCCTTAAACAAGAATCCTTATCATCTATAACCTTCATTGCCTTTCCCAAATTAAACTCGATTTCTTCCTCTACTACTCTCAGAGTCATTTTTCCATTCTTAACATCTATGATTGCTCTAGCTGTGGCTAAAAAGGGTCTCCCAAGTATAATAGGTATGTTAGTATCCTCCTCCATTTCTGGCATAACGAAGTCTATCGGGATAAAAAGACTTCCAACCTTAAGTGGCACATTTTCCAATATCCCAATGGGAATTTTATGGACCTGTCAGCTAGCTACAATGATATGGTGGTTGGTTTAAGCTCTCTGATGTCAATTTTTTGACAAATAGATAGTGGCAATAAGCTCACACTTTCCCCCAAATCACATAATGCGCTCCCAACTGTTGTAGTTACAATTTGGCAAGGTATTGAGAAACTTCCTGGATCTTGAATATTGGGAGGGAGTTTGTTTTGAAGAATGGAACTTGATTCCTCTGTAAGAGCCACAGTCGCATATACCTCTAGCCTTCTTTTATTGGATAAGATCTCCTTTAAGAACTTGTCATACGTAGGCATTTGGGTAAGGGCTTCCATGAAGGGGATATTAACATGGATCTTTTTTAGAATGTTAATAAATTTTCCAAACTGCTGGTCTAGCTTAGCTCTATGAAATCTCTGAGGGAATGAAATTGGTGGCTTGTATGATGGTGGTGGTGTGTATTTTTTGGGCTCAAGTGATTGTTGCACTGGCTGTGCGTTGGATTGCACAGGTTGCGCACCCTGGTCTGTTCCATTATTTTCCTTTTCATCCTTATTCTTTTGTACCATAGGTTCCAAAACTTTTCCACTCCTCAGTACCACTGCCTTGGTTTCCTTAGGAGCCTCTGGTTTCCTTAGGAGCCTCTGGTTGTGCTAGTATCTTATTATGGACCGTCAGTTGGTCCATTCGGGTAGTGAGTTGCTGAATCAAGTCTCCTTGCTTCTGCATAAAGGTTTCCATCATTGATTCAAGGTTGGACTTAGGGTCAAGTGGCTGGGCTTGTTGTCTCAAGTTTGAGAAACCTGGAGGGATACGGTTTTGTTATTGCTGGGTCTGCTGGTAATGCGGTTGATTTTGTAGGTAATGGGTTTCGTTAAGGAAACTTTTGGGTGGCTTTGGTTGTTGAGACCAGGAGAAATTTGGGTGGTTTCGCCATTTAGGGTTATAAGTGTTGGAGAAAGCTCCACCTTAGTTCTTCTGCCTATAATTTTCCACAAAATTTATTTATTCAGCCCCAAATTCTTGCCCAATGTTCTAAAATTCTGTACCCACACTTGACCCAAAATCCTGATCCTGTAAGGCATTCACATTACTCATAGCAGTTGCAGTAAACTTATCCACTTTCTTTGAAAGAGCTTTAAATTTCGAAATCAACAAGGTAAAGGAATCCAACTCGAAGACTCCTTGAAGTCTTTTCCCCTCTTGCTTAATCTCTTTCCAGTCATTATTCCACTGATAGTTGTTGTAGGCAATTTTCTCCAATAACATAAAGGTGTCGTCTTCATTCTTGTCCATTAAATCACCTCTAGCCACAGCATCTATCATACTTCGTATAACCAGAGAAACTCTGTTGTAGAATATTTGCACAATCATTTACTTCGGGACACCGTGATGTGGACATTTGTGTTGAAGCTTCTTGTACCTTTCCTATGCTTTATACAAAGACTCATCTTCTTTCGGTTGAAATGATGTAAGCTCACTTCTGAGCTTCGTCGTCTTCCCAGGTGGAAAATACTAAGCCATAAAAGCCCTTGACAACTCTTGCTAATTGCTTATCGAACCAGCTGGTAATGAATGGAGCCAATCCTTAGCCCAATCTCTCACAGAAAAAGGAAACAACCGAAGCCTTATAGCCTCGTCAGGTACCCCGTTCTGCTTCAACATTTCACAAATCTCCAAAAATTGTTGTGGGCACATTTTTAAATGTTAGTCAAGCATTTTAACCATTATTGTCTTATATTTATATGAGTGAGTCCTTTTAAGTTATCAAAGTGAAAAAGTAAAATAATTTTGATTCGTAATCCATGTTGGGGTGTTGGACATTGTACTTAAGAGTGTTCCAAGTGGTATTGAGGTTCCTCTTCACCTTAAAAGAAAATTATGAAAAGATTTATTCTTTACTAAGATTACTCTGACAATGACCTCTCCCCCTTTCTCTGGCAACCAACTCTCAAAAATCTTGTCTCCAACTACTCGACCTTCAACCTTTAAACCACCAACCTCATATAAAACTGCTAACATAATGGAACTTGAAGCTGAAATAGAATCCCTAAACAACAGAAAAAACCAATTTAGCTGGCATTTCACTAACCGATTTCCGACGTGAGAAGGGAGATGCATGAAGAAGGGAAAAAGACTTGGAGCTTGATTGTGGGTGATTCAGGGTGTCTAATAAAATTGAGATACATGGAATCAAACACAAAATAACCAATTTAGGTTCTTTTAGAGGAGCTAAATCACGGAACCATAGAGTGGAATTCATCTCTAATTAGGTTTTTCCTCGAGAAGAGGCTAGCATTCCAAGTAGTACAAAGATGGATTTAGATGGCATGCTGGAATTAGGGATTGGTAAGTACAATAGTAAATGAGGAGGAACTATTCATCTTTAAATTTAGTATAGAAGAGGATGCTGAAAAAGTGATGAATGCAAATCCTTGGCACATACAAAGACACCCTATTTTCCTTAAGAAATGGCAACCAAGAGTAGCTCTAGATAGGAATAAATTGGAAACTATACCATTATGGATGAATTTTCATAAAGTCCCCTTAGAATACTGGTTCGTAAAGGGGATGAGTAACATTGTCAATAAGATAGGAAAATACTGCAATGATGAAGACAATAAGCTTTGCTAGACTGTGCATCGATGTAAATGTATCAAAGAAACTGCCTAAAAGCCTAAAAATCATAAAACTTAGTTGTGGGAGGAGTTTGGAAGAAGATTCTATTCAGGTGTTGTATATGTGGAAACCAAAAATCAAAGAGGAAAAGCAAGTGTGGAGGATAAAGGAAGTCCATAATGAGAACAAGCACAAAGAGATTGATGACAAACAAACAATGGAGAACTCGGTAAAAAGGGAGAAAGTACATGGAGAAATCCAGAATGAGGACAAACACAAGGAAAATGAAGTGGAATAGATAATGGAAAATTTAGAAGATAGGTAGGAAAAACAGGGAGAACATAAGGATCAAGCATATGATAAAGAAGAAAAAATATATATTTAATAAAGGCAAACATGTTATGGAGGACAAGGAGATGAAGCAATCAAAACCCTGTGGAGAAGCATTAAGTATAAAACAAAATCCAAAAGCAGTAACTGCCAATTCAGGTAGGAAATCCAAAAGGAGAAAGTCAGGTAAAAAGAAAAGATGATCAAAATAGTAACTTCGAATATAAGAGGGCTTAACAACCTAAATAAGCAGCTAGAAGTTAGAGAATTTGTCAATAAGAACTTCACTGATTTATTTGTTTATTATAAACCAAAATAAATATGAAGCATATAGTTCTTGAGGAAAGGCTGGAATGTGATTTCTAATCATGTTAAGGGAAGGGTAATTATTGGGTATAATCCCTTAAAGCTAAAGCTAACAAGTTAGAGGAGTACTGATTAAATGGTTTATTAGAGATGTTGATAAGGGAAACTGGTAAGCCTATAATAATTACCACAGTATATGCTACTAATTATGAGTTTCAAAGATAGACTATATGGGAGGAATTAATCAGGATCAATAACTCCACAAAAGCTTATTGGACAGTTATAGGGGACTTCAACTATGTATTATACTCTAGTGAGACCTATGGAAGAAGAAGATGGAATCAACATAACTGTAAGGAGATTCTAAACCTGACACAAATTATTGGACTGACAGGCATAAAAAGCCATGGAAATGTATTCACATGGATTAATAAACAGTCAAGCAATCGGTACCTCCTGAAGAAACTCATGTTTGGTGAACGACACTTGGGTGAAACAATATCCCAACAGCTCAGTATAGTTTAAGGAACCGACCACTTCAGATCATAGTTCAGTTGTGATAGAACTAAAAATTTTCAAAGGAAAAAAATGACCATTCAGATTATTTAATAGTATAACAGAGAATCCCAAGTTATAAGAGGCTTTAAGAGAATGAATGCAAGTAAGGCTAGCAGGCACAAAAGAATACCAATTGACAATGAAACTAAAGGTAGTAAGGGACAAATTGAAAGCAATCAATTAGGAGAGAATAACAATTGGGCATGATGAGAAGAATAAAGCATTGGTGAAACTACAGGAATGTCAAAGGATGATAATGATGAAACCTAATTAAAGACTAGACAATGAGGAAGGAGGAAGCATAATTGACAAAAAACTTCAACTTAGCCCTAAAGTACAATCACGATCAACTAAAACAAAGATCCACGATGATATGGTGAAAGGATGGAGACATATACATCATGTATTATTTTAATTTTATAAAAGCTAGAAGGAACAAAAACTGTAACACCCCAAATTAGGGGTTAGCAGATTAAGCAAATTTAGTCCGATTTATTAAACCAATGCATATGTGTAATGTTTGATTTTGTTTGTTCTGTCTTGGGTGGCATCCATGTATCCTCCCAGGGGGTATTTGGGTGTTACAAAAACAATATCAAGTACTTAGAAGATAAGAAAGGGTAGAAAATACAAGATTAAGAATAAATAAAAGAACACACATTCGAGTAATTTAGTAAGCAATATGGGAGAGAAATAGATGTACAAAAAGTCCCAAAAGTAGTTACAAAGGGAATAAAGTAAATAAAAAAGGAAGATAGAACTAAAATCTCAAAGATATAAGTGATGAGGAAAGAAGTGCAGTATTCTCTATACATCAAGATAAATCCCCTAGACCAGATGGGTATAATGGAAGGTTTTATTAACAAAATTGGAAAATACTAGTGAAAAAAGTAACGGAGGTAGTGAGGAAACTCTTTCAAAGTGGGAACATATTAAAATAATGGAGTAAAACATATGTGAGCCTTATTCCAAAGTAGACCAATGCAATCAAGTTGGAGGAATTCAGACCAATTACCCGCTGTAATGTCCTTTACGATATCATTACAATACTTTCCGGAATATCATTAATTCTGCATAAAATGCATTCATCAAGGGAAGATCTATAGACAATAATATCCTATTGTGCCAGAAACTTCTCAAAGACTACAACACACATGTAAATAGGAAGAATTGCTCAATTAAATTTGATATCGCAAAGTTTTTGATTATGTGAGCTGAAGTTTCATTGCAACAATCCTCAAAGCAACTAGATACCCTTTGAATTTCATGAAATGGATAAAGGAATGCATCTCCACATCCACTTTAGCAATATTGGTGAATAGGGAGTTAACTAAGCTAATCAAAGCTAGAAAAAGGCTAAGGCAAGGTGATCCGCTATCCTTTTAACTATTTGCACCACATATGGAGGTCTTAGCAATCATCCTAGAGGGGAAAACAAGGAATAACATTGGATTCCAATTTCACTAAAGATGTAAAGGTACCAAAATAACATACCTTGCATTTACAAACGACTTTTTGTTATAAGCTTGATAAGCACTCCGTTAAGCTTCTTTTGCAGTTGTGGAGGAATCTGGAGTGCCAATATCACAAAAAATAATTAATGCAACAAATTGCAGACCACTGATGTATAAACTTAGCAAGATGATCAATCACTAGTTTAACTGATTCTTAAGCTATGAGGAAAAATTATAACTAGTGCAAACCTTTCTAAGCAAAATGGCAACATATTAGATTAACAAATCATAAAGTAACGATAATCAAACCATGGTGTGTATAATTTGGCAACAAGGAAATAGGAGATCTTCAGACAAGAGAAAAAGATAAGGAACAACTATGCCAGAAAATCATACTCCAAAGTAGACTGAACATGATAGCAAGAAAACAGACCGTTTTAACTAACATGAAAAGAAGATGGCTATTAAAATAAAAACAAAAGTAGCTTACAACCATATCATATTGCTTCTTTATTTCTTTGTTGCTTTGATCCTTTTGAACCTTATAAGGTTGTATTGACTTATTAATCAATAAATTACATTAATTTTTGAAGAACAAGAATGTACAAAAGTTATTCTCCATTTTGAAAAGAAGAATTATACTGAAATTTCAAGAAATATTTTGGTAGTGGACGAAGGCAAATGTTATTTACCAAACTTCTATAAATTAGTTTGCGTTTTCTTTTCCCTATCCTCTTTAAATTATTTGATTAATTTATATTAAGCAATTTTTCATCCTTATTTATATTGATTATTGTTAATTAAGTACATTAATTATAAAAAATTATTAATCTTTTAAAACACCTAATTCACCCTCTCTCTTAGAGGTCATTAGGGACTAACCTAATTTTAATACCATATCAAAAAAACCCAAAAGATACATAAATGTAATAGAAACATAGGGACCTATGAGATTTTAAGGGTGATTTTGTATAGTTAGATTCCAAAATATTTAAAGATAGAGAGAAGAGCATGTTTATTGAGTTTTTTTTAATGAGTTTGTAAGTTCAGATAAAATAGGCTAAGATCAACGATTTAAGATTAATAATGTTTTGCCTTCTTCCAGGTGACATAAATATCTCTGGCTATACCCCAAAAAGAATATTTTAAAAAGAAGAATTTCAAATAATGATTACTATCAAATCGTCAACTTGCCGATTGCAGGCATACTTAAGTAAAAAAAAGTTGAATGTCCAAAGATGATTACAATTTATCATAGGAAAACTTGTATTAAATGAACAAAAAATGTGTTCATAGGTTGATATTTCCTCTATACCTTTCTCTAAGTAGGCTATTAAGAATTCATCACTAGCATCTAAGAAATTATCTTTTGTAATTTGGCATGATCCTTGTATGACTAAGTGACTAACAAATGCTTTTCGAGCACCTGAAGGATAGCTTGATCAAGCCAAATCCTTGTAAAAATTTAGTACTAAAAGTTTCTTCCTCATTCCAAGATCAAGAAGAAACTGAGGAACAAATGATACACCCCTAATGAATATACGGAGTCATCCTAATTTATTTACATCAATCCATTACTCTTCTTTAGGATTAAAAGTTTTAGGTCTAGTTATCTAAAAAAAAAAAAAGAGTTTAAACAAGTAGAATTCATTCACATAAGAAAAGTAGAATTCTTATTTTGTAGAGAGTATAAATCTTCCATTACCTAATAATGCGTGGAAGGCTATCAACCATGATATTTTTTTTTTAATCCTCAATTTGTGCATAGTATCAGACCTTATAGAGATATTATCAAGAGTAACCATTTTTGGTTTAATTTGTTGACTAATAGATTCTATTATCGGAGAAGAAGAGTTTAGGGACAATACATCTTCAACTATCTTAGCCTTATAGACTAGGCTATAAAGTTTTTTCTGAATAATTGTAATGGTATCTTGGCTTGCCATATATGGTAAAATGAAAAAAGTAATTTTACAACTTCTTTTGGTATCAAGTTGAAATTTGCAATAACTAATCAATCTTTGATCTAACTCTCGTAGGTATCGATATCTTCAGATATATGTTCTGATAAATTATATATCTCTTTTTTGAAGTTGATCATCTCTTGTTAAAAAATCTACAACAATGTTATTATTGGATTTGATAATTCTAATATCAAAAATATATTCTACCAATAAACTCTGTCATTTTATATATTTTTATATTTAGGTTTAGAAGGTAAATTATTGTGAATAAAAGTCTTGAATTAAGTATTATTAGTTCTTAATAAAAGAATTTTAGGCAAAAAAAATAATTAAATTATATCTATGATTGATATTTTAATGATTTTGTGATTTAATGTTGCAAAATTTTGATTTTGTGATGTTGTGTTGCAAAAATTAATGTACCTAGTAAAGGTTTGACCTAATTCTACTAAAGATAGTAAAAATCCAATTATACTTTTTAAAGAATTGTTTATAAAGAGGAAAACACAATAGAGTAAGTTCTCGTAACTAATATTGCTAAGCTTAATTGGAGTTTTTTATATATAATTAACACTCTTTAATTTTACAAACTTGAACATTGAAATGCCTTTTTCAGGGGCACTCCTAATCTAGAAATAATTAGTTTTATAAACTTGTAGAATTAAAATTAGCCTAATAAACTGAATGCAATTTATATAAGAGTTTATTTATTATTAATGAATAAATTTAAAATTGATTTAACAAAAAATTTAAGAAACTAAAATACATTTAGAATCAAAAGAAATAAGTTTTTTGGAAAATAATCTAATAGCTGTTAACCAAAAGTTAAAAAAAAAGAATAAATCCAGAGAATTCTTTAATACTCCTTTTAATAGATTAAAAGTATATTAAAATTTCCTTGAAAGATTTAGATTTTAAGTAATAAAATGTCTAGAAAGGAAATAAGAAATGCTAAAAAATTCAGCTCCTTCTTAAGAGTCAGGGAATAAATACACCCTCCTCTTCTCTTCTTTCCCACTTGCAAAGAACTTCGAATTAATAAAACTAATTTAAAAGAAAATGTATTAAACTACTAAATTAAAATCAATTGTATCAATGGGATTTCGAATAATGCGAGTAATAACGAAAACTGAAATATAATTAATTATTATTACCATAAGAGATAAAGCTTTTGTACCATATCAAAAACGTTTACGTCTTATATATTTGATAACTAGTAATAACGAAGAAAGAATTTGAATCTAATTTTTAATCCTTAATTTTTAGTTGTTTGTTTGTTGGTAAAATGATAAAAATAGAATGAATTTTAAACAATAATATATTTTTATTCTTAAAAAGGACGTAAATATAAAATATAAAATATTTTAATTAATTATGTATAAAATAAATTATATAATAATTAAATATGAGAAGATTATTATTTAAAATATTTAATATTAAAAATTAATATAATTATTAACTTTTGTTTAATACTAGCAATAATTTTGGTTGATCGCATTCAATTTTAGACAGCGGCAGGGTTTCCTTGACGTCATGGATTACACCGCCGTCTTACAGCCATCTGGCTGATTACGGTAAAAAGACGTTGAGTGGTGAGCACGGCGGCGGCGAAAAACGTTATTTTTCTGTATCTTTATGATATTAGTTCAGAACTTAGCTCGCTGACATATTGTCACTCGTCACTTGAAGTCTGAAGGTATCCATTCCAGCCAACTTAGGACTATGTCGTGTCCCTATAAAGATAGGGAAGTTCCAGTGCTACTGGTATCTCCCTCTACCGTTGTACTTTCTTATCATTTCAAACCAAAGTACAAGAAGTTGCAACGAACAAGAAGAAATGACCGAGGAACAAAGAATTACAGTCCCAAGAGTTAAATTGGGTAGTCAAGGATTGGAGGTAAAAACCATTTTTCCAGTATCCGAACTTTTATATTCTAGTTAGAGGTTCTTAAGTTGCTAGTTGCCACGTCGAAAAACCATTACCTGGGTAGATTTAATGCAGCTTAAGATTGATTCTCTCACATTTTTTCTTTTCTTTTCTTTTCTCTGGGTGTGTTGTTTCAGGTCTCAAAGCTGGGGTTTGGCTGTATGGGGCTAACTGGTATGTACAATGCCCCAGTCCCTGAAGAGGACGGCATTTCAATCATCAAGGAAGCTTTTAATAGAGGAATTACATTTTTCGATACCTCAGATGTTTATGGACCTCACACTAATGAAGTCTTGGTTGGCAAGGTAAGTTTCACAACTTGTCTTTTGTTGAGGTACTTGGGTATTCTTAGTGCATCAACAAGCCTTGCTGTGTCTAGACTCTAATGAACAAATGAAACAAGTTTCTGCAAAACTGTTTTTGGCCTCAACTTGAAGATTTCGGTTGTTCGCTATACATTATTATTTTTAGTTCATTATTTGTGAAGTTTATTCTCCTTCACAAGTAGGAATACAACACACAACACATACTTGTTCACATGATGGGCAAGCTACTCCAAGAACGCAACAGAGACATTATGCGTTCGATTACAGATAGATTGCATGCGAGAAGAGATCAGTTGATATTTTTCTTAATTGTGAAATACAAGTGGTTACATCTTACAGGCATTAAAGCAATTACCTAGAGAAAAGCTCCAGTTAGCTACAAAATTTGGCGTGGTTATGAAGAGTTCTACTTTTACAGATGCGGATGTAAGAGGCGATCCTGAATATGTTCGAGCCTGTTGTGAGGCTAGCCGTAGGCGTCTTGACGTGGAGTACATTGATCTTTACTATCAGCATCGAGTTGACACTTCTGTACCAATAGAGGACACTGTAAGTGGTTCATTTATTCTCGCTTCACTTCTTTTAAAAACACCTGGAACAAATTTTATCAATTTTTGATATATACTTGATCTATCTTGGTTGGCAGATGGAAGAACTTAAGAAATTAGTGGAAGAAGGA
>JANZLD010000003.1:52620646-52635825 GCA_026413575.1 Erythroxylum carthagenense
GGCAACTATGCATATTTTATTACAAGGGTAATTTTGGAAAATAATATTACAAGCCATTCCATTCCATTCATTTTGAGAATCACTTCCAAACAATGGTCAAATGAGTCCCTCTCTTATTTTATTAAAACTTCCAAACAATGGAATGGTCCATTCCATTCCATTCCATTCCATTAATTACCATTCCATTCCATTCCATCCTAAACTTCCAAACATACCCTAAGGCTCCAGAGGTGATATCTTTCTCCTTAGAAGATTGGAATCAGGGGCTGAGATGCTAGGCTGGTGTCGTTGTTTGGCATGGATGAAATTTTCTTTCACAATTTCGTGTCTACCTCAGTAAAGTTGTGTTTGGCTCTCTCGGTGGTTCGTAGATGGGAGAACAAAGATGTTTAAAAAAAGATATATAAAAAATAAAAATACCTTCAGCAAAGCACCAGTGGTCTAGTGGTAGAATAGTACCCTGCCACGGTACAGACCCGGGTTCGATTCCCGGCTGGTGCATTTGTTTTACTTATTTTATCGATCTTCTTCAACTGATCGTTTCCCCGCAAGTCTTCTTGTGGTATGCATTACCTACTCACCTCTAACATTTCTCTTTGTAACTTCCTTCTTTTTTTTCTTTCTTTTTTCAAAGTAATCAACCTACCTCTCTTTCCGAATTAGCTGCAAGCATCCAACACCCTCCAAACTAAAGATGGCAGAAGAGAATACTATCCGAGTTCCCAGAGTTAATCTGGGCAGTCAAGGACTAGAGGTAACATTTCAATTTTCAGAAACTTAAGACATTTCTAGTTTCTCTGTTTCATATTACGTTTCTGTTCAGATCCCAACTGTTTTCTTTTCGCTTTCATATGAACTCTGATTTCTAGTTACCAAAGGATGTAGCTTTTATAGATTCAGGTTACTTGTTATCTAACCCAGTTGAGGATACGGTTAGCAAGTTTTACTGCAAACTTAATGAAAGGTTATGGCTTCACTTTACTGAATTTCTTTTCGCTATACTTTTCTTTGAGATCCCAGCTGGTTTTTAACATAAACTTTGAGTTCTGGTTGCCAAAGAATGTAGTTTTCATAGGTTGATATTAGTTGTCATGTATCCCAGTTTGAGAGACGGTAAGATAATTTACTGTTCATTGCTTCACTTTATCAGAATAGAAACATTTTTTAGAACTCTAACCCCATCTTCCACTTGCATTCTAACTGGAAGAGAAGTCTGTATACCATCTTGTTGGTTTTGTATCTATTAACTCTTTTCATGGGGTAAAGATGCTTTATTTTTGCAGTTTGTTCACAGTGAAAGGTGCTTAATCCTCTTTATCTTTTTCCTTTTCACATTGTATTCGCATGTATTTTTAATCCTATGGGCTTTTTAGGTGTCAAAGTTGGGGTTTGGATGTATGGGTTTAACTGGAATTTATAATGCTCCTCTCTCCGATGAAGATGGAATCTCAATACTGAAGGATGCCTTCAACAAGGGAATCACATTTTTTGATACAGCAGATATCTATGGACCCCATACTAATGAAACTCTGGTTGGGAAGGTACCTGCTCCCGCCTGTGACTTCATCTAGTTTGTGTTTTGACAATGGGAAATACAAACTAGTCTTTAAATTCAACACTAATGTCAGATATCATTTTCAGGCCTTGAAGCATTTACCCAGAGAAAAAATTCAATTGGCTACCAAGTTTGGTATTGTTGGAGTTCAAGCTCCTCATGTGATAGTTAAGGGCACTCCTGAATACGTGCGCTCGTGTTGTGAAGCTAGCTTGAAGCGCCTTGGTGTGGATTACATTGATCTATATTATCAACATCGAGTGGACAAATCTGTGCCTATAGAGGAAACCGTAAGAGATCTTCTTTTTCTACTGGACGTCTGATGTTATTATCTGGCATAATGTATCAACTCACTATATAGCTGCTATTCTAAGTTATGGAAGTATGAGGGCATTTACTTGATGACTATCCTGGAGATGTAGATGAGTGAACTGAAAAAGCTGGTGGAAGAGGGAAAAGTTAAGTTCCTTGGCTTATCTGAAGCCAGTCCTGATACAATAAGGAGGGCGCATGCAGTTCATCCCATTACAGCTGTACAAATGGAGTGGTCCCTTTGGACTCGTGACATTCAGCAAGAAATTATTCCACTTTGCAGGTCAGGTCCATACCTATATTGTAGCAAGAAGTGATAATAACACCGCCACTTTTTAGAGAGTTTAGTAGAAAATTATAGTTCCCATTTTTGGCAGCAACCCCACGAGCTAAAAGTTATATTCTGGAGAATTTAGATTACTGTTCTAAGACTTCTGTCTGTGTAGGGAGCTTGGCATTGGAATAGTTCCGTATAGTCCTCTCGGTCGTGGATTCTTTGCAGGCAAAGCAATTGTGGAGAGCTTGCCTGCTAATAGCATGTTGGTATGTATTATCTTATCCTTTTATTGAGACATTAATGCATCTAAAGATCTTCACATAAGCATGTAATTTAGATTCAGTTTTTATGATCGTTTTACGGTAATTGTTCTGAAACATTCATCATGTGCTTTCAATTAGTAAAATTGCATGTGACATTGGATTCCATATATATCGTTCTGGAAAGTTGTTGCACCCTGATTTGATATTTTTCTTCAGTGATTGTATGAACTATTTTACAATGTTGAGATTCTAACTTTTTTACTTTATAGAAAGTGAAATTGATTAACTTAATGATAGTAATTTCTATTTTTAGGCTACACATCCTCGATTTCATGGAGAAAACTTGGACAAGAATAAAATCATTTACAATCGATTGGACAACCTTGCAAAGAAACATCAATGCTCTCCTTCGCAACTAGCTTTGGCATGGATTCTTCAACAAGGAGATGATGTTGTTCCTATCCCTGGTCAGTGACTTTCTTTCTCCATTGCATCAACTTAAACTAGCTTATATTGTTACAAGATACTAACATGAGATGTTCCAGCAAATGTAGTGTATAAACTTCAGTACAATTTGACATATGATCTTACTCAAGTATTATTAAGGTTTGAAAACAGTAGCTATGCAGTGGGTTTCCTGTATTTGTGAATTTAGGATAAACAAGAAGCCAATAGACTGCATTACTAGCTCGCAGATTTTCTCAGCAATGTAATCTAAACATCCATTAGCTATCTTTCTAGCCATATCAAAAATTATGCTATGATCTGGGGAAAGATCAAAATTTGCATGCTAACCGTAATGCATACTGGTTAGAGATTGCCTCGTCTGTTTTCAATTTTAACAGATTTGCTGTAATTTACTTACTGGGTCTTTCCATCCTCTGAGTATCTTCATTATATTGCATGGTTTGAAATGCAGAAGATGGGACACTACTGCATTATCATTTAACTGTTCGACATGGAATTATTGCAGGGACTACCAAGATAAAAAACCTGGATGGGAATATAGGTTCTTTAAGGGTGAAACTTACAGCAGCCGAGCTCAAAGAAGTTTCTGATGCTGTACCTATTGAAGAGGTAGCAGGCGATCGAACCTATGCATCCATGAGCTATTTGTCATGGAAGTTTGCTAATACCCCACCTAAAGATGGCAAAGTTTCAACTCGAATGCAATTATAAACAACAATTTGTTCCTTCGGGACTTGGGAGTAGAATAATGACTTGACAAGTGGAATTCTTTCGATATTACTTAGTCGATCAATAATAAAATAGAGCTGGCGTGGCTACAGAACCACTTGGCTTAAAGGATGAGGTCTTTGGTTAAGAATCTTAAATTTCTATACTGATACGTACAAGCATAGCTAGGGCAATTATGAAGCTTTTTAGGATCCAACAGAAACTTCAAAGTTGAGGATTCTCGACAGGAACAAGACATGCTACTTGATTGGATGCCTAGAAAATAATATAGACTAACGTTCATTTCTATGTAGGAGCAACTTGGGCTCCAGTCTCAGGATGCCTTCATCTTCACATAACTTAGCCAATTCATCCATAGGCAGTGTTACTATCACCATCCGTGCAAGCCCTTCTTCTAGAGGAGTGACCAAAACCAAACCTTCACCCTCCACATTTCCTACATGACAAGAAACATGAACCGGCTTTTCGTTATTCTCAAAGCTTGCTGCATACAGCAAGGATTGATGCCCTGTGATCATCTGTTCCATATTGACACAAGTCAGATAAGGACCATACATTCTGAATGGCGCAGCGTACTTCCCTCCCTCTTCCTTCTGCGATTCAAGCCGATCTATAGCTGAACGAACTTGGCCCCTACTCACACTTGAAATATGCTGGTGCATCAAATCCACTACTTCTCCTAACTCGTTACTTTCCATTTCCTTCTGAGTTCGTGACAGCGTTGAAAAATGCAAGGCATTGCCAAAGTATCCTAGAGGGATTGGCGGCTGCACCAGCCTTCTCAAGTCCAAACAAACTGAGAGGGTGTGATCATGGTCATGTCTTGGAGTCTTTAAGCGACCAATACGCATCCAAAAGAGTGACGCCAACAGATCAAATGGAGTGGCATTGGGGCATCTATCGCCAACTGTATTAAACCATTGCCTGATCGTTGAATCAGAGAATTTGAAGGCGGCTGTGGCCATCTTCTCTGAGGAAGGATTAACTTCTGCATTGGCCTTAGCTGCATAGTGACTGAATGAATTGGTAAGAGGCTTAGGGACTGATGTTTCACCCAGTATTGATGTGTGGAACAAGGGTGGTTGCCCAATGGTCTCCTTGCGATGAGTCTCGCTCCAAGCCTTGAAAATGAGGATAACAGAGGTGAGGTTTGCTATGATATGCGGACAACTTAGTCCAAAAGCTACACCGCCTCCTTCAAATTCAGTTACCTGTAGGAATATAGATATCTCCGCATAAACCAAAATGTAAAACGAACTTAAAACAGTACGAACAAACGCAGTTTTCTTAACAATAAGTTGTATTTCATACCTCAGTATAGAAGTTCGGTAGACCCAACAGCACAGACATGATATAAACACCGAACAATACCGGAAAAGAAGCCGAGAGACATAGGACAGCATAGATAAATAAAAACCTACCTGTAAACGGAAGGGTGCCCATGTACTAGGATCCTCAGGCATTTCCTCCCAAGCTGTCAGATCTTTCTCCTCCGCTCCATCAGCAGATCTCAACCACTCATCAAGCGTACAACCAACTTTTGCTCTAAAAACACGAACACCAGCATCATTGCACTTCACCTCCCAATTCCCCGCCTCACCTATCTTCAGTCGACCAGTCACCGGCGGGTACAACGACAGCACCTCCGACAATGACACCCTCAGCGGGTCCAAATCAAAAAATCCAAACGGGTTTTTCTTGTAGTAAAAAATGACGTGAAGTGAGTGAAGAGCCATTGCATGATCCACCGCAGACAGCTGATGTATCTTGCCGGCCTCCACTGGCTTACTTGACACCGCCGTTAGCTTGGAGTGGACACTTACTCTACTAGTACTGCCATTATGAGCTGCCATTTTTGCTGAAAAAGAAAAAGAACAAGACAACTATATATATATATAGGTATGGCAAGGAATATTATTCCGTCTATATGTAGTACCGCAGGCACAAATGAAGAAAGATTGTTAAGAAGATGGGTAAGCAAAATATGAAAGGCAGGCCATGTCTGACAAGGTATATATAATATGATGCAGTAAAAGAAGTAGTGGAGCGACATTTGTTGGGAGGACAGAAAATTAAAGGCGACTGGTATTTGTTAGATAGCATTTAATGAAGGAGGAGGAGGAGGAAGGCGGTAGAGGTGGATTAATATGGATGATGTTTCACAACTTTCTCGGTCCACTCCACGTGCAAAATTTTTTTTTTTTAATATCACAGTGTTTTATTCTATTTTATAAATTTTAATTATTTATTTATACAAATCTCGTATTTATTTATATAAAACTTATACAAAATTATAGTATTTTATTTTATTTTATAAATTTTAATTATTTATTTATATAAATTTTATATTTATTTATGTAAAAAAATATGCAAAATTTACGTAAATAAATGAATGAGACGTCTCTACCCCTCCATCATGTTTAAATTTAATGTAATGATAACAACAATAGGAAATTATTGTATGTGATAAGAATAAAGGGGTTGGTTAGTGGTTAAAAGATAGGACTTTGAAGGGAAGGCAAAAGCAGACGACCGACAAACAAGTCCAAGAGAGAGAAACTATGGTTGGTCGAAAAGTACACGTCAGTCACCGCAACTCCACTTTTGACGTCGATTACGACTCCGACGATGGCTTCGAAGTTTTCAAGTTTCAGCTTTTTTCACTCACCTCACTTCCTCCCCGCCAACAAAAGGTCGCCTTTTCCTTTCTCTGTCTGTCTTTTTTCCTTCGGTTCTGCTTTATTGACGATCTTATGCGTTGTGTAGATTCTTCGAGAAGATGATGATAAACCCGTATTGGATGACTATGATTTCACTGACCGAATCAAGTTGCTTTCCATCAATGACGAGGGGGAATGTAGCGAGGATTTTTTGAAGTCCGATGAGGAATTTGCTCGAATGCTGCAGGTCCTTTATCGGTTTTCATAATTTCAACATTAATTTATTTTATCTTTTTTTTTTGTAATGTTATGTAATGTGTTGGGTTTGGTGTTTTAGGCCGAGGAAGAGGCGCTGATGTTGCAGGAGTTTGCTGGTCAAGGACAAAGTGAATACTTCGAGGCCAGAATTCGACCGTATGTTACTCAAGTTTTGATGGTAATACCGAATTATTGGGTTCTTATTGGATAGAATGTTAGTATTGAATGCCATGTGATGGTTGTCATGGCTGCTTTTTCACCTTCGAATCGTTTTCTTGTTCTTAATGTTTGTTTGGTGGGTTTGTTGAGAGAAATTCAGATCTTTTCTGTGTGATTATTTATTTCATGTGACCCGAGAAGTAAAAATAATTTATGTCCTCTCTAAACTTTCTTTCCTATGCGGATATATGACAATCGATAGTAAATGTAGTGACTATTTATTGACATATTAGCCTACTTTTTCTTTGTAGTACTTGGACCCAGTGCGACAAGAGGCAGCAAGGAAGACAGTTCCTATAGAAGAGCTTGAGGAGAAAGCATTGGTTTCCTTGGCAAAGGTTATAGATCTTATTTCTTTCCTTATAGCTGGTTGTGATATGAGTAACTGTTAGCGTTTATCACTTTAAGGTTCTGAGAAGGATGCAATTGTGAATAATTGGATGAAACTGGCAATTAGTAGGGTCAGTTTGTGTTTAACGCAATTGTCAAGGAACATGTGTAAGATATCTATATGGTTCTTACTCGATTCTAAATTGCATGTCTGGTTATTATACTGACTAAAAGTGATTTTATTTTTTCATTCTCCTGCTTCTAGTGGATTCTTTGAAGAAAAAATCGTCCATAAAAAATAAAAGATGAGAGCGTAAGAAGTTACAGAATATGAAATGCCTCTCATAAAATGGAGATAAAAATATTTTGTGCCTTACGAGAGGGAATTTTTTTTTACTTTAAAAAACCAATCTATTGGCATTTTCATATGGGATCAATGGTTGTACTCTTCATCCAATTGATATATGACTATTGGTATAGGAATTTTGAGCTTCAATTGGTTCACAGTGACCAATAAGCATTTTGATATCTGTGTGGTTACACTTATGGTTCTCATGCTTAGATACGTGCTCACTGACCAAAAGGCATTTGGTTGTCAATATGATTACATTTATGGTTGTCGTGTTGAACCTAATTTTTTTTTATCAGTAAAGCATGGGTGTAGTGTGATTTTTAGAATGTCTTAAAATTAATAATATTTTGCCAACAGATGGGGCTGCTTATTGATATAGATCGTGCATGATAACAGTTACTTTTTTTGTGGCTGATGTTTGATGCGTGGTGCTTTAACACTAAAGAAATAATTGATTTGCATAATTTTAGGTGTGCACTGCATGGTATGAGTTATTTTACATCATGATGGAGCTAAATAATAAATTCCTGAAATAGATATGGTTTTAAGTTTATTTGATTATGATATGAATGAGATGTTTGTTCTTATACATAATGGTAATTGGTTTTTCTCATGATTATGTTGTAGGAGGGTAACCTCAAACCGACAAAAAAAGAACAAGACCATGCTTTCCTACTGCAGTTGCTTTCCTGGTTCAAGCAATCATTCAGGTTTCATCTCTTTAGTATTTTTACATTGGATTTAAGTAAGAAAGGGAAATCCAACCCTTCTATTACCCTGTGAAGTAAGTAGGCTGATATCAATTTTATGTTACACGTAAAGTTTATGATATCAAGTCACAGTCGTAGCTTCAAAAAGTTTATGTTATAGCATTACTTCTTATGGTAAGGAATTTCTACATTTAGAAAGATTTGAAGTTTATCAGCATATCCTATACTGAATGGCTTTAGTGTCTAGGCAAACACTAATAAGGACATTATTAATGTTTAAGTGCTTTTTGTTAACAAATATTGCATCCTTGGGGACAACAGGCAGGGGTGCATGAGATCTTCGTCAGTGTTTCTTGATTTATTGCTTAAAATTAGATGTTCCTAACTCTCTGAATTAATTTGAAGACCTGGCATTACTGATGTCTTTAGTGTTTGTTTTGACAGAAAAAATCTGTTTGCCTAACCTATTAATAAGCCAATTATGCCCTTTCCTTAGATTTTTGGGCCATGTTGTCTGTAGACTTTAGGAATCAAAGAGTTTTATTTTTATTTACTAAAGTTTGACAAACTGTTTCCATGAAGTAATTTTAGCTCAAACTAGTAAATTGCTTTGTGTGCTGAAGTTTTGGAGAGCTTTTGTAGTCCTTAATTTACAAAAGTTGATCTCCTTGTCATGCAGTTGCTTGCGTTGATAATGATCTTCTGACATTGTAGATGGGTCAATGCACCCTCCTGTGATGTTTGTGGCAATGATACTGTTCATCAAGGAATGGGTGATGCACTTGCTTCAGAAACTCAATACGGAGCAACTCGAGTTGAACTATACCAGTATGTACTGACACTATTTCGTTTATAGTCTTCTTGGATACAAGCCTCTTATTTTCCACCCCTCCCGCACCCCCATTCTCTCTCTGCCACCTTCCTGTGGAAGTTCTGTATCTAGCTTCCTCATATGCATTTGGAATTTCCATCACGATCAACCCGTTCTTTCCAATAGTGACTGTGATGCTCCAATGCAAGTAGAATTGTACTCACTAGAAGATGCTTCTCTCTTTGTGACTATTTGGAGTAGCAACAGGAGTTAGCTGAGTTTATGTTTAGAATATGGTGGTTCTATGGGAATATGCAGTCATTCTTTTGTACTCAATGTTGTAACTAGTGCTCCAGTAATGATCTTGAATTCAATCCCCTTACAACTTCTAGGTTAAAGTTAGAACAAATATCTGTATTCCTTTACAGAATCCACTTCTATTGTGAATTTTAAATGTCAATGGCGGTCTTTATGTTATAAAACTTCTTGCAAAACCGCCTTTGATCATTACATGTGCAGGACAAATATGTTATAAAACTTCTTGTATCTTGTTTATTTTTCTGCATATATGCTTTTCAGATTTGTGACTTCTCAATTTGTATGTTTTCTTCTATTTTCTCCTCTGGTGAAACCACAGTTGCGATAGTTGCACAAGAATTACTCGATTCCCACGCTATAATGATCCATTAAAGGTTTTTCCTCTACTTGTTAATGTTTGAATTTAAATGAACTTCTTCTATGTTATCTTATCTCTCCACCATCTTATGCAGCTTGTTGAAACTCGACGGGGCCGTTGTGGGGAGTGGGCTTATTGCTTTACACTTTACTGTCATGCTTTTGGCTATGAATCTCGATTGGTTAGTCTTTTTATGGATCCAAATCCAAATTTATTGTTGTTCTGGACCAAACATTAAGTGCATTAATGTTTTTAATCCGTTCAATTGATTAGTCCCTTTATCTGAATTCAGTAACAAGCATACACTTGGATAATTGCAAACAAATTCATCCCATTCCTTAAGGGTTTATTGTCAGTTATGAACAGTGATACTACTGCTTTCTACCATTCAGCAATTTCAGTATATATTGAAACTGGAGAATCTAAACCGTAAGGACGTATCAGATCTTTACATGTAGGACTAGTTTTTAGATAATTTTGATACGTCACACCACTAAATTAACAGTTGTTCCTATATAATTGTACATTATATTTGACAAAATGATAGTTTTTAGTTGTGTAAATTGAATTGTTGATTTACAAACTGAATACATAGGTGTTTCTATATCAACAATTGAGTTTCTGATGGTTTAGACAGGTAAAAATGGAACAGCTACTGAAACTTTTCTATTTATGTCAATATATACGATGTGCATTACAAATTAACTGCTGAACAAAGCAGTTGTGTGCAAGAGTTACTTCTAAATTATATGAATCTTTGACCCCTTAATTGAATTTTTTTTTTAAAAAGTTATGTAATTGTTATTAGTAAACAATAACAAAATTTTAAAAGCAAAAATATGATTAAATAATAATGAATTAAAAAATAAAATATGTTCTTTATTTTACTTCCAAATTTTAACCCCACCTATGTAAAAGAGAGTTGGATTCAGCTGTAGTGTATTTCTGTCCCTGATGTTTGAGACGGAACGTCTTTTACAGAAAAAAACAGGGAGAGCGTCATGGGAACATTCAAAATCTTGTAAAGATTGAAGATTGTTATGAAATTATTACTTAAATGCCTTCTTTTCTATCTGACTTATTTAATTTAAAGGGATATCAGGCATTCCTAATTTAGAATGCATTTTCTATCTGTGATTCTTACAAAAGTGATGATGGAAGGAAAAATTCTGCATATTGATGTTGTCCAATTTTAGTTGTTGCCACTTGTGTTTTTAAGCTATAAGCCTTTAAATCTTAATAAGTTCAACGTTCTCTTTGTTGAATTATGATTTGTAATTCTTTTATTTTTTTCTGGAGTATTTCACACTAGATGGAGGGTCACCAGCTTATTTGACCACTGTTTTCTCTTTATAAAAAGTTACAGTTATCCCTCAACATACGATGTGCTTTTTCCAACAAGTATATTGCTTGCCACTTATTAAGACATAGGAGAGGGAGAAAAGCTCATTAAGAAATTTTAACATAGGTGGAGAGATAACTGGAACTATTTCCATTTTTTTTTTCATTTCAGATTCTGGATTTCACAGATCATGTTTGGACGGAGTGTTTCTCCTCAATGTTAGGGAGGTAAGACTGATTGTTACCGTTGATGCACAAGCATTCAACTATTAAGTCAGCTGATGAATCTGCTGGCCATGTCAGTGATGATAGTTTCCACATGATTTTATAGATGGATGCATCTTGACCCTTGTGAGGGAGTTTATGACAAACCGTTATTATATGAAAAAGGGTACTTCTATCAACAACACCATCTATATTTCTTAATTAATTTGATTGTCCTGTTTCTGGATGTTCAAGGTAGAGTTTCTCCCACCATCCTTGTACAAAATTTGGAACTTTTCTTTGATTTCTAAATTACCTTTTTCTAGATGGGGAAAGAAACTGAATTACGTTATTGCTATTGCAAAAGATGGAGTTTATGATGTTACCAAGCGGTACACAAGGAATTGGCCTGAGGTAGGTACAGACATAGAAATGACATTCTTCCATTTTGATTCTGTAATCCCGTCATGTACAAGTAATTAGACATGTGATTGTATTTCTCTGTCTGAAGGCTTTTATGTTGTAGGTTCTGTCTTCTGTAATCCTGTCATGTACAAGTAATAAGACATGTGATTTTATTTCTGTCTGAAGGCTTTTATGTTGTAGGTTCTGTCTCGACGAAACATTACTACAGAGCCTGCTTTGTCAGCTGCAATCACCAAGTTTACAAAAGAATGCCGAAGAGGCTTTGCATCTCATATGCTTTCTGTCCTTGAAGATCGTGATAGAACTGAATCTGAAGAACTAGAGAGAGATGTCCATTCCACAGACGATACCTCAGTCACATTGCCTGGAAGACAGAGTGGAGACAAGGAATGGCGCATTTCTAGATCAGAAATTGGCTCCGGAGAAAGTTGTTCATTGAGTTGCTCTTCATGTCCTGTGCGTACATGCATAGATGAGCATGTGACAAGGATTTACAATGCATTTATCCTCCTATTTTCTCAATTTGTTGAGAATTCTCTTTCTAAAGCTAGAGTAATTCAAATCCTGAAGGAATTCAAAAGGATTCTGGTGGATCTTACAAATTCATCGTACAAAATGAGGAGAACTTCGATAAACCCATTTATGCTTCATTTTCCACCATATTTTGGTGAGCTGCTTAATGCTCTTTCACTGAAGAACGAGATAGACAGTAATGGAAAAGTGGATATCTGTCTAGCTGGTGATCCTATCAAGACCTCTTTAGCATTGCCTGTTATGTTGGATACTTTAGACGACGTGATCGACAATCTTGACAAATGTGTGAATTTTGGCAAATATTCTCTCCCCTGGCCACTTTTGAAGAACAGAATCCATTCAGGGTCAGTTGTTGCAAGTGGGGAAGAGCTTCCCTTCGGAATTGTGCGTGATAATAATGGGTTTTCTTTATGAGCTCACTTTTTATAGAATCATGCATGCATAGACATGTCAATGTACATGTGTATCTAGAAAAATATAGCTAGGATTCATCCAAAGGAAGCATGTATGACTCTATTCTTTTGTTATTTTCAGGGAACATCAGCATTTGATGGACTTCGGTCATCTAAATGGGAGGAACCAAATGGTGCTAGAGGTTGGAATGATCATATAGCAATCTTTTTATGTCAGCCTATCAAACGTGGATAGAGATTCTCAATCCTTTTCTCAGTGCGCTCTACTAGGGACTAATAGAGTTGGATATTATAACTGAATTGTTGTCATTCCAGAGTTACTGAGTTGAGTAGATCTGCTAGAGTAACCGTTTGATGTTTCAATTTGTAAAATTCGCCAACTAATGAGATTGAGTCTAGAACAATTTCTATATTGCAATTTCTGATCCAATCTGTTGTTTCTATGTTCTATGCAATAAATGGACAAGAATTAACTTGTCCTTTTGTCTCTGTAGAAGGTTGTTTTGCTAGTTAATTTATTTTCACTTGAGACTTACGATAAGTTCACTGCCTCTTGTAGGTTCTTGGATATTGTACCGACTATCAGACAGCCGGATGCATGAATTAGTGGCTTATGGCTTGGTATCTGCCAACGATGCGCCAGAGAGGGATCCCATGGATTGGTAGAAGTTACTAGCCTTGGATCGAAATTTCATTTACAAGTTCACATTTTCGTTGGCATCCAAATCCTCAAACCCATGTGACCTTATCAAAGTATTTGATTTCTGTGACAGGGTTGTTGAAGGAAGTGACGACGGGGGGTTGAATTGGCATGTCCTTGATAAACAAACTTCACAGGTGTTTGAAAAGCGGTATCAGAGTAGAACGTTTGAGGTTGAATCGAAAGGTTTGTTATGCAGTGCTTTCAGGTAAGTTGTTTAACGATTAATACGTGCTCACACTTAAGTTTGGAGTTTCTCGTGAGTCTACTGAGCTAATGAAATGGCAGGTTCCGGTTTCTGTCTGTGAAAGATGTTCAGTCAACTTCACGTCTTCAATTGAGTGGCATTGACCTGTATTCAAGCGGGATTTAAGCTTTCTGTAAACTGATATCTTCCAAACCAAGCATTGACCCCATCAAATCAAGTTGAGGAACAAATGCAATCTTTGTCAACATTTATTAATTTCGGTTTTTGTTTACACACATGGATCCTAGGACCTTAATTTCGACTTGAAAACCCTGAAAAATGGGAACAAAATGTGAATTTGAATTTTTGTAGATTGTCTGACACAGAATTGGAATATATGAAATTATATTTTAATTTCCAAAGGTACAAAAAAAGAAATTCAATTACATACTGAAAGCATTGGTAAATTATTATAAGATGCTATTTCAACTTGAAAAACAACAATCCGAACGGAGCTTAACTATTTAAGGATGCCAATGGCATGAAGTGTAGAAGCGTGCTGTTAGTTTCTGCCAAAATCAGGCAACACTTGTCTAGATGATTAACACAGCACGGAGCTGAGAGCCCTGCAGTGCACGTCCTAGCTGATATTAACAGAAGCAAAATGATTCTCACTCAAAACACATGAATGACTCGACTGTGGTGCCATAAACTTCCCAACCTGTAACTCCAAGCACCAAAGAAAAAATTCCCACCATAATCAATGCGGAATTGTGCTTTGACCAATGAAATGAATATCAAATCCAATCATGCAGATAGAAATAAGGTCTGCAACAAATCTTTTTTGAGTTTCTTTTTCGTTTTCTTTCTGAAGCTTTCCACAACACCATATCTGACATAAACAGAAAAGAAGCTCTCAGGGGTCCAATACGTGTTTTGTATTGAAAAATTAGGAATAGAAAATAACATCAGCAACAACTACATCCAATCTCTCTCCTTTGGGCTTAATGGTCCTCAATCTTCTTTAAGGCCTTCATATCGGTGGTCTCCACCCTGCAATTTTTAAAACAAGATCGAAGCTCATGTCTACAGCCGGTAGAATTAGGGTATCTATAAGGATGAACACAAAACCTCTAGATACATCTCAAATTAGACAATATGACTAGCGTAATTGCTTAAAGGAATCTGCTTTACTACCACACACATTGGGCCTTGGCATTCAAGTCTCAGAAATTGGTGATTTTCAAATGACATCATATCAAAAGTGCAGCTGGGAATTCGATAAAAACAGTAGATACAACTAATAATTGCACGAAACTGATGATAGAAAACAGAGGACAAAAAGGAACCCAGATGAGTTAGACAAATAAGTTAGAAAAGTAACCTTGTTTAGAGACAAAAGCTGTGCCAAAAGTAAAAGAGGTCAAGCAAACTCACGTTGTTCCGAAAAGAGCAATCTTTTGGACTTTGGTGATCTCAGAACCAGATTGGTTGTCCTCAATGAAAACTGTCAAGCTGGAAATTAACAGAATTAGCTGCTAGTGGATATCATGATATCAACAAGATGAAGTAGACTAGACAGATCATTTCACATACCTACGAACATTCTGAAACTTGACATACTTCAAGACTACTGGTTTTCCCTACAAATTGTGAATGAAATACAAGCAATTAAGCTGTAATTTTATTGATGCTATTTAAACAATTGGGTCAACTATAGAAATATCAGTATAACAGCAGCACAATATTGAATA
>JANZLD010000003.1:52728455-52739207 GCA_026413575.1 Erythroxylum carthagenense
ACTGTGTCAACTACTCTCTCTCTATCTCTACTTTAGATTCAAGTTTTCATTATTACTTAATCAGTAAACAAAGTTTTTCAAAAGTTTTGATTACTTAGAACCTATCGGAATTCAGTAAAAGAATTTTATTTTTAACAAACGTTTTTGAAAGAATTTCAAAAAGGGTAATACATAATTCAACCCCCCTTCTTGTGCATTCTATATCGTTTTATAAGTATTGTATTAACGTGTGATTCACTTCAAAAGGCTCAGAAGGACCCAAAATGAATTGATCTCTCCCTACCACACCACTATCTGACTCCTCCTCAGCTTTACGAGGTCTTTCCATCTCTACTATTTATAAAAGAACAGGGACATCTGCATTAGGCCAACACAAACACCAAACCATATCACAAATTACTAGACTCTTATTGGTCAGAACCACCTAAATTGTCCTCTGATACCACAAAATGTAAAACCCCCTATATGGAACCTACAACCTCCCACATACATAACAACCAAATTCTTTTATAAGCAGTCAGGGTATAAATTGCTATAAATTCATAGGGACTATTATCACATATTTTTATATTCAATGCATACATATTAAAAAGTTTCAAATCACTTAACATTACATTGAAAAGTACTATTACATCTTCACATTTAATTGATAATCCAAAAGAAAACATAACAATTTCATTCATTACATGTACAATTAGTTTTAACTAAAATAATAATAATAACACACTCCAAAGGTACTTTTACTCCTAGCAGTTGGCCTTAGTCCCTATAGATGTCCCCCTAACCTCATTCCTAATACATGGACCTTCACTGATTAACACCTGTGCTAAGATTGAAAGCTTAGTAGGGAAACATTTAGTCTGGATGACCACTCACAGTAGTCATCTACTAAACACACACATTCATAAACATCACAACTCATATAAATAGTGATGGCATGCTTAATAAAAGTATATAATGCAAACATAATTCAATATGTTATTCATATACTGTAAATTCACATTGATAAGCCAAACATTGATGCTCAACTCTAATTGATACAAATTATCAATACAAATTCAAATGCTCATCAATATCAATTATTTATGTTGTCATGATGTATTTCTTATTTATAACCATTAGGCCTGCACATTCCCGTCGATGTGGAAATAGGAATTGTGGATATCTGAAGATATCAAAACTGTGGACACCTGAAAGTATCAAACTTTGGATACCCAAAGGCATCAAATTGTGAAGACATTATAGTCTCGAAATGAAGACACCATTGGTACCATACCTATCAATCCACCACCAAGATAATAGAGTACGCACTGTAGCATTTTCTTTAACCATTTGCCCATTTCATAATTCATCATATGATATTCACTTGAAGTCATAAAATCTATATTGAAGTGTATACTACACACATATGAGCAATAAATATGTGTACAAATAATTGTTGTACATGTAAATTGTCTTTAGCATGCATTATGCATACTCTTAAATTCCAATATTTAATCACCCAATTCATATATGGTAAGTCATATTTCATTTATTTCTAGGTGTTTGGAAAGTTTCATACATATTAGAAAAGGTTTGTGTGGTAAAAAAAATAGAAATGGAAACAAGGTCATGGTTATGATAAAAGACCCTTCTCTAGGATCACGATCGTGTTTAGAGTGTCATGGTCATAATAGAAAATTTTTCAACTGGGTCACGATCATGATACCCATGTCATGCTCATGATAGAAGATATTGATGCTATGACACGATTGTGACACGCTTGTCACAATTGTGAAAGACACTCGCCATTTATACTTATATTTTTTCTATAATATGCATATAGAAAACGTTCGAATTAGGTTATGAGTTCTTCTTTAAATTTGTTTCTCTATCTCTTTAGTTTCTAAAGCATTAACGATCAAGTCATTTAGACTTCTAAATCATGATATATAGACCAAACATCACAAGCTACTCCAAAAATAGGGGCAACATCATGTCACCAAATTTGATCTCAATTTCCAATGTCATAAAGCCATAATTAAGTCAGAGTCGCTTCTAGATATTTCTCATCCTATTTTTTATGAAATTAAAATCACCCAATTTAGAGGCCTTTAACGTGAGTTATGACTAATCAATGTGACTGGTTCAAATAAACCTAAGACAGAATTCTACTACATGATATTCTCTTGTCATATTCAATCAATTCTATACAAGGTAACACCAAAATAACACCAACACATCATCCCAGCAACCATTCTATATCCAAATGAATCTTGTATTCATTCAAACATATAAACAAAGAGAAATTAAGTTAAATGTAATTCCAACCTTAAAATTGGACAAGTAGTTCTTCTAATGCCTTTCCTTCCCTTCCTCTTTGGCTTTGCTTGATTCACTAACTAGAAACACCCATTATGGTAAAAAAAAATTAGGTAATGACAAGTTTACAACAACTTAAAAATGTGTTGCTAAAAATTAATATAATGCAACAGTTTTAAAAGTGATCCCTTTAATAATATTAAAAGGCAACGAAAATAATAATTTGTTGCTACATATAAGAAAAGGCAATAAAATTAAAAAAAGGTTGCAATATATGAAACATATGAAGCTGTTATTCTGGTTCTATATTGTATTATATCATATAAGTAAAAACTAATTAACATCATATTACACATACGTTTTCAAGTGGAATAGAACAAACATAAACAGTAGAGCCCACCAATTTGCCCATCCTGATTGGTTCTTAGGGCCCGATCAAACAAAAAATGACGTTATTTTGTTTATAAGCACAATGATGTCATTTTACATAGTTAACAATTACAAAGTGTAATGTCATTTTAGTTAATCAAAATGACATCTTTTTACTTAGTTAAGAATTGGATAGTGCAATGTTGTTTTACTTATTCAAATCAATGTCATTTTACTTTAATCCAAACATGGTTACAAAGAAGTAAAATGATGTCATTTTGTTTCAGACGCAAAACATCATCCTTTTAAAATTTAATTTCCACATATCAATTCTTTTGTTCTTCACTCATTATGTCTTCTCTCCCAGTTAGTCTCCACTCTCCTAGCTCCCTTATTACAATTCAATCTCCACTCCCCCATTACCATCGATTTCAACAACAAAGTATGACCTTACCGACTTGTCTACCACCAATGAGGAGGACTTTGTAATCGCATCGGGTCTACCTAACTGTATTTCTAGTTCATCAAATTCCAAAAAGAGTGTATCAAAGACAAATAGAAGAATCATAAGCGAGAAATTTTTCATGCCCAAGAGGAGGTCAAGCAGATCTTGTTAGTGTCTCTCGTCATCGATAAGTAATGTCTCTCGTCATCGGTTAGTAGTGTCTCTCATCATCGGTCAGTTCATAGAGATGGTCAATCAAAACAATGGGATTTTGGGTTCTATAACAGGTAATAGGGCATAGATTGCAATGGGTAGTATTTGGAAAATTAAATTGTGGTTAGAAGTTGGAAGTGGGTGAAAATTCAAGCTTGAAGGATAAATTAGCAAGTTAGGATGAATTTCTTTTCTTAGGGTTCTTTATTTGTCTAATTAGGGATTTAATTTAAGTTGAATTAGAATAAGGAAATTTAGTTGTGGCTCAATAATTTGTGATAGGAAAAAGAATAGTTGTAAACTCTTTAGATAATGTTAATAGTTTGGGTTTGTTATTCATATGAATGGCAACTCATGTTTTATTATATTATTGATCCTACTATAGATCATGCTTTGTCGTTAATGGCTAGAGTGCATAAGAGCATCAAGTAAAGTTATTCCCTGATAGTTGCTTTTCTTCTTCCCTTTTTAAGCTACTCTTTCTTCTTCATCCTTATTTATATGTATGTTTTTAGCATAGTTTCACTCCTGCTTTAATTCATGCATTATATGAAATCACCCACATTGTATAGGTGAATAAACGAAGTCAGCTAATCAATAGCTTCTTTTCTTCTTACTTATTGATTATTTCCCATCAAACATTGTTTACTGTATCTTGAGATTTTCATTCACAAAGCCAACTGTCTATTAAGCCATAAATTATTGGAGAAATTAGGCATTGTCCTATTCAATTATTAAGCTCTTTTATCATAAACAGCCTTGTTTTTTTTTATTTCCCCATGTAATGGGGAAGTATTCATAGTATTGTGTTTCTTGATGAAATTGAGAATTGTTCTAAAACATGTATATTGCTCTTTACATTATTTTGTATAGATAAATTGTGATTTGATTTCATCATGTATAGAAACAGTATTCAATTTTGTTAAGTTTCTCTTGTGTATGAATTTATACCATGTTAAGATATGTAGGGAGATTTTATATACTTTGTTTAAGTATATGTTTATTGCAATTTATAATATACAGTGACAAAAAAAATATCTGCTACAGCCTTGGTTGTAGAAATTTGAGATAAGTTTATGCTTCAACCTTATTCTATGTTGTAATTCTAATTGTTTGATATTGTGGAATTGCCACCTTTGTTTTGCATATAGGTTAATGGCATTCTTGAAACAAAACTAGAAAGGCAGTTTAAAATTGTTATGGGAAAACGCACTTTAGCTAAGAGTTTGCTTATCTGGATCAAAACAATAGGATTATGGGTTCTACAATAGGTATTAGGGCATAGATATTATGGTTAGAAGTTAGAATCATGCTACAATAGGTATTACGGTTAGAAGTTAAAACTAGGTGAAGAACTCAAGCTTTCTATTAGTGAATATGAATAGTGTGAGATAGTGGTTCTCTAGCCAAATGGTTATGGATTATCATTTTCAATATATGATTGTTGTAGTCCTAACTTGAATTTTGCTATCGAGTTTTCCAGCTCAATGGAACTTCTATGAACTAATTTTCCTATGTAGGTTTGTGGATGTCTATTCCTTATTCATGTGGATGTAGAGTGAATTCAATATATCACAAAATTCCTAGCTTGTCATCTCTTATTCTTACTAGTTCGCAGGAAATTTAACTTTAGAACCCCGTTGCTTCTTTGGCTTTTGTTTTACGTAAGCTATGAGTTAGGTTCACATTTTAAATTATGCATGGTTCCCTTTTCTACCTACATAGTGGCCCAAGGTCTAATTTGTTCTCACTTCAGCCTACTCTTTAAGATATTAAGGTTGTTGGAATTGTGCTTATCAAAAGTATAAAGAAGAAAGGCTATAAGAGATTATTCTTTTTACTGTTCTCTTTCTTTATAGGAGAAGGCAATGGTATGAGCTGGAATGGTGGAAATTTGGTGATGAGAAATTGTAAGTGTTATAACTTGTGTATGTTAATGGTGAAGTGATTCAACATTTAAATTTTAGGTTCAATCATATGTAAAATATAATATTTTTCACCCTCAGAATGATAAACAAAATATGAAACTTAATCATATTTTCCATCCTTCTTGTTTTGCTATTGCTTCTAAAGTACTTTAGACATACAATTGGTTTCCTTATTATACCATCTAAAAATTTGACTCAGCATATAAACATCAACAGATAACTATTTTTAGTATAATTAGGAAACTTTGGAAATATCTTTTAAGTTATGGAGGAGAGGTCAAGTGTATGGAAAGCTAACATATTATTTAGTTCAGAAATCAGTAAATGAAAATTATATAGCTTTTCATTGTGATGTGCACTTTGATTTGAGGAAAGTGGAGTGAATAAACTATGATGGCTCTAATTTTGAAGTTTGTGAGAATTAGTACACTTGGCGCAATAACCATAAATAGGTAAAGTTATGGCAAGTGAGATGCTTAGCTCATTGTACTTACTTAGATCTAATTCTTGGATAACTTGGTACTATTATAAAAACTTTATTTGCTACACATTTTTACATCTTGGTTGACAAGGTTGAAAGCAACCAAGTTTCCTTGCATCTTAGTTTTACAATTCTAATTTACTTCTTGTTTATTTATTTTTTTATGATGGTGATGATTATGAGTGGACAAGGAGGTACTTTGTGAAGAATTTTAAAGTTCCCATACATATTGGTTTTGTTTAGTATTTAGATTAATTCACTTATATTCCACATAGAATAGAGGACAATATTGTAAATGAATATTTTAGCTAGTGATTTTTTTATTTTGTATTTTAAATATGTTAAAGGATTGACTTTTACAAGTCCTTATAGACTATATTTTGTATGTAAATGCAATTTTTTGTCATTTACATTTGATAGTGTGTATGCAATTAAGACATACATTAATATTTATATATTTCTTTTAGTATATATATAGATGTTATCTACATAATAATAAGAGTTTAATTTTATGTTAAATAATATTGTTAACAAAAGAATAAATTGTTGCTTTCATTGTTACAAATTGTTGCATAAAAATTTTTCACTATATTACCTTAAAAGTGTCGCAATATTTATTTAATCTTGCTGCTATAGTTTGAAACTAATGTGTTGTCTTAGTTGGAACTTAAAACAACATTTTTTATTTTGTTTCCTAATTAAAAAATAATGTTGCTTTATACTTATTGCAGCTCCACTTCTTATAACAATATGAATTCTGTTGCTTTAATAAAAAGGCAAAGATAATTATACTTATAACTATGCTTTTTTTCGTTGCCTAAAGTATTTTTTACCACAGTGACCACAAATACACATCTCAGTCCCAATTTTAACCTTATAATTCTAATTCTTCATAAGCAAAGCAAGAAAAGATAAAGATAAAGAGAAAACCACTAACTTTTACTTTGATATCCACCTAAGATTAGTTTGATTCCTTACATTTAAATTGATGGGATGAAGAAGATGAAGTAGAGAGAAAATGAGAGACAAAAAAATCTAGAATTCAAACCCTAAAATGTTGTTCCTCTCTCCTCTCCATATGCCCATTTCGTGCACTTTCAAGACTTACACACATGCACTATTCCTATTGGACACACATGCACTATTCTTATTGTTCACAAATGCTCTAATCCAATTGGTTCATGTGTTGACTTTAGGAAAATTACACATTAATCCTTCTTCCTTTAATTCCCATATTGGCATATAATCTCATCAATCCCATGTCGAAATGAACAAATTACCCATTTGCTCATGTCTTTTACATTAAGTACCTTTATGTCTTTTACTATGCTTAGATGCTCTTAATTCGTTATGTTCACTTCTTAATATACCCTAGACATGCTATAATACTTCTAAGGTATACATTAGGACCTTACAATCGATGTTTAGGTTATAGGATTCTTTTTGTTGGTTGTCAAATAAGAAAATAAAATGAAACTAATCTAACAAAAGAAAATTAAAGAAAACATTCAAAAATGATGAAAAGTGATGAATACGCTAGGGACCCGATCATTAGTTCAATCTCGCCTACACACAATTAAACATACTTCACTGAATTGTTGTTCTCGTACCTCTCCTAGCAACAATTTATTGTAGGTTAACGATAAGTTTTATTAACCCCGATTTTCCTTAGGTCGTGTTAAATGAAAACAAGTTCTTTAACTGAACATAGCTATCAAACAACCTAGAACATGCTATCTAGATTTAATTGGACAGTCACATTACGAGTTAGGAAAGCAGATTAATTAAGGAAAAAACCATATATGCTCGAGTCACTTAACCTATGTTACATCATCCCTGATGATTCGACACCAATCGGAAACACAACAATATGGATTGTATCCCTAATGATTTGAAGCCATTAATTTCTACAAATGAAACTCAACATAACAATTATGGATCATGTTGAAGATTCTAGCAATATCTAAACATAATAATTATGAATTGTGTTCAAGATTCTAGCAATGAGTTCATACATAAACAATCTAACGATAATGAAAATATGATCATTCATACATGAAAACCCAATCCATAGGCAGGATAACCTAAACAATTCCTAGAGAGAGAAAGAACAATAAATATAAAGAGAGAATGCTTAATCATATTCTTTGACCGCAATATCTCCGAATATAAGTCGGGAAGCTTATCCCTCTATAGGTCTCCAAAGGATGAGAGGTTTGCTCCTTCTTCCCTTACAAAGCTGAGACTTCACCCTCAAAATGTTTCAAAAACATTTCATACGATTTTTATCATCACAACATTGTATTTATAGTGAAATTAGGTTTTCAAATGCCAGGTGTCAAAGTCACGGGCGTGAGTTATGTTGTCATGGGCATGAGTGAGTGTCACACCCATGAAAAATAAGTCACGGGCGTGACTAACATGTTCATGCCCATTACTTTTAGGTCATGGCTGTGAGTAATTTCTGCACTCTTAATGCTTGATATTTCAACATATGTTTCATTTTATGCATTTTATTGTCTCCTCTTGCTCTAATTTTTCTCTTTCTTACTTCATAAGACAAGTGAGCATGAATCTTAAGAAGATGGTTCAAAAAATGTGCTTTCAACTTACTTTAGCTTTTATGCTTCTGAATTGTACCTAAAACCAAATGTGAACTAAAGTGAATGTCTTAAGCATTTCATAGCAATAATCACTAAGTGTTATGGGATAAATGTATAATCAGTTAAGCACATATTAGGGTCACAAAGTTTATGAGCAATATTTCTCCTATATGCATTATTTGCAAATTACATAATGAATTGACCACTTATTTTGAATGTCAATTGACTAGTCAGTTATAGAAGCATGTTCTCCACTTGATATGAGCACGAGCGTGGGAATTTGTAAGCAAAATAATGCTAAAGATGAGTTAGTATTATCGGGGGCACCAATAATAAGATCAATAGCTAAGAAGTTCAGAAAAGCGCTTCAATCCTATATGGGCTGAATTGTAGATCGCATGGAATCTCAAGAGATATTCAGGGCTAATGACAAGATAACTAATCAAGTTGGGCAGAATGAGCAAGAAGACATTCCTTCTTATTTAATTAGTTATTTTACGTTAGAATCATAACTTTCAGCAGCCCACAACTTGTGTCTTGAGCTTGTTTAAAACTTTTAGGTTTAATGGGCTGTATTTTAGAAATATTAGTTTTGGCTTTAATTATTTTGGTGAAAGGCCCATGTTTAAAAGTCTTTTACGTAGTTAGGGTTTCTTTCTTTTTAAGAGGTATAAATACATCATAATAAACATTGTTTAGGGTTAGATTGGTTGCATAACAAATTCTCTAAGGGAGGATTTCTTGTCTTCTTTTATTAGATCAAGAATATAGTTCTTATCAAGGTAAACACTTGTGATGAATTTCTATTCTTGTTTTCAAATCAACCTTAATATATGTGTTCTCTTTCATATAATTGAATGGGGGTTCATTAGGGTTGGAGATTTCATCTTGTTA
The DNA here is from genome assembly GCA_026413575.1 of Erythroxylum carthagenense. Taxonomy (NCBI): domain Eukaryota; kingdom Viridiplantae; phylum Streptophyta; class Magnoliopsida; order Malpighiales; family Erythroxylaceae; genus Erythroxylum; species Erythroxylum carthagenense. The sequence goes on from JANZLD010000003.1 coordinate 52,737,690, forward strand.
ATGTTCTATCCAAAGTGTGTGTTTAAAGGGTTTCAAGTTCTTTAACCTTGGGATACCATATCATTTTGGTATCAAATCTTGGATTAGGATAAATTCTTATTTATCTTATGTTTATGTGCAGTTATTACTATTACTGTCCATTAGAACTCAAAATTAGGGTTCATCTTATTGTTGTGTTTTTTGAAAAAAAAAGGAAAAAAATCAGTAGCTAGATAAGAAAAATGTTTCTACAGTAAAAAAGTTTTAAAATGAAACAAAAAATCAGTAGCTAGACAAGAAGAAAATGTTGCTACAGTAAAAAAAAAAAGTTGAAAAATGAAAAAAATTGGTTGCAAAAAAATATATTTTTATGGTTTAAGTGATTATAGGATTTTCTTTTATTGGTTTCCTATTTTAGTGCTTTTACATCTTTGCATTCAAGTTGCTTTTTCCACTAGGGAAGTTTCAATTCCCGTATTTTTGCATTAGTTTCATCATTTTTTTTCATTCTAAGTTTCTATTTGTTTATCTCTTATTGTTTCTTTTTTGTTTCCATTTACACCATAATTAACAAATTTATTCTTGTTAATCTAAATTTTGTATTTTTTGGGCATCATATATCCTTTCCTCTTGTGTGCCCATTTTGCCTTCATTCATTTTGGTATATTTGCTTCAAGATTTGTGTTCATCTTCTTTCTTACGTATTTTAGGAATGGCATCATATATCCTTTCCTTTTGTGTGCCCATTTTGCCTTCATTCATTTTGGTATATTTGCTTAAAGATTTGTGTTCATCTTCTTTCTTAGGTATTTTTATTGCGTTCCTAAATCTTAATTTGTTGTTTGTGCACTACCTTGATTGGAAACTAAATTATGAAGTGCAATTGAGGACATCAAGTTTGAGTGGAAAAATGCTTGAGTGTGTAAGCTTATAAGAGGGGAAAAAAGCCATTTTTGAGTGAAACACAAGTGGAGTGTCATCTTTGGAGTGAAACACTTAAGGGAGTGTGATCGCGGCTCTGTCGATTCGATCTTATGATCGATCCTTGGAAACCGGTCAAATATAAAAATTTCCAAGATTGCGGTATAGGTTGCAATTCTCGGGTTGTCTCACTTAATTGGAACCAAATGAAAATGGTCTAAGCTAGCCTATTTGTCAAAAATTGCAATGAAAGTTGATAAAATGGGGTTTTGGTATTTTTGTCAAAACTGGTAAAGTAATCAAAACTGGGCAAAAAGTAATAAAGAATATTTTTTTGAATTTTTGTAAATGATGTAATCAACAAAATCAGATAGAAATCGAATTGATAAAAATCCTCTTGAAAGTGGGCGCAGGTCATCACAGTTCAAAAATAATTTTCAGGGACAAAATCCACTAAGTTTCGAAAGATCAACCCTAAAAGACTCTTTAGGTCCAAAGATTTAATTGATGAACTCCATCGTTTAAATTTTTGTTGAAAACTTTAGTGTGAAAATTGGACAAGCAAATGCAATTGGTCAAATGGATCAAACACAACAATCTAAATCAAGCACAACTAGG
>JANZLD010000003.1:52781188-52792318 GCA_026413575.1 Erythroxylum carthagenense
TTATAAAAAATAGTTTTAGTAAATTTACCGACAGAAAAATAAAAGTTTTTAGTAAAATCTATTCGATTTGTAGATGGACAACTAATAATCGTCGGTAATGTTGTAATTAACTAACCAATGGAATAACCTATTTCATCGGTACCTTTATCGACCAACGACATCACCAAATAACATGGTAATGTTCTCATTAACTTACTGACGGAATAACCAACTTCGCTTGTAACATTGCCGACGGACAGATCTTGACCGTCATCAACTTTACCAACCGAAGACAATATAGAATAACCGTTGATATATTCACTTACGGTTATCTAACATATCTGTCGGTAAATTTAGTAACGAACATTCTGTGATTTGTCGCAAATTATTACCTACGGTCGTTTCTTCGATACCTAAGTTCATCGGTGAATTTCATTACTAACTTAGTTTACCGACAGAATGTGTAGATTTTTTGTTGATAATTTTCGTCACTAAACTTTAGTTTTCTTGCAATGGCCCGACTATTTGGGCAGAGTGGGTCTCATTGGCTAAATTGTGGTATAACACCACGTTCCACACAGCCATCAACTCAACATCATTTGAATTATTATACAGTAACCCCTCCGGTGTACGTACTATACTTGGCAGGAGACTCCCAGTCTAATGGTCGATGAAATAATGAAGGATAGAGAGTTGGCGCTCACCTTATTGAAATTCCACCTCCAGAAACCCTAACACTAAATGAAGTAACAAGTGGATCGCAAGAGGACCGATTGAGATTTTGAAGCAGGAGATATAATGTTCCTCGGGCTTCGGATGTAACAGAAACATTCCCTACAAAGGAAGAACTACTAAAAGGTATTATCACCTCGGTATTATGGCACCTACCCCATCGTGGAGTAAATAGAACGAGTGCGAGTCGCTTATAATCTAGCCTTACCAGAGTGATCCATCATTCATCCAACATTCCACATATCTTAGCCGAAGAATTGAGTTAGCGAAGGAAGGTTTACCTCTATTAAGTTACCCGCAATAGTTATAGTACCTCACATTAACAAGAACCCGGAGGCATTTTGGACTGGGGGATTGTGAAGCATCACGACTGTCCGATGACGCAAGTGTTGGCACAATGGATTGGTTGCTCACCAGAGGATGTAACTTGGGAACCTCTATTTAGCTAGGTTACAGAAACGCTATATCGATGCTAACCTTGTGGACAAGATTTTTGAAGATGAAGGCATTATTATATTATGAGAGAAGAAACCATGTAGACGCCGAGAACTAGCAACCATAACAAACAAAAGAAAACGAAGTCGTCTAGGCATAACGCAGAAACTTCCCTAAACAATCTAGTTTTATTTCTCTATAATATTTGTTCTCGATGTCGACAATATTATATGTAGCAGTAGATAAAAGCCTGATGGGTCTATAAAGTGTAACGAACCGATAAGTTACCCAGAATTAGTGATAATATTGTACTCTCTTTTCTCTTCCCTCTCATTCTCTTGTTCTGTAACGATCTTTTTTGCATTCCTACACCCATTGTCGTTTTGCACCAAAGATATTGATATGCAGTTGAAATCCAAGACTGAAACCTGAGATAGACATGACCTTGACGTGATTGAGCTAGACACTTTCTTCTAACATAAGGAAGCACTAAGAACATGTTCCACTAAACCTGTGATTTTCTTATTTACTTAAATCAGGGAACTGAAGCATGTCCGAGAGTCTCTTTTGGCTGCGGCTAAAGAGAGAAACCTGTTGATGGATGGACTCACCCGGTTCCTGTTGTTTTGCTACTGTAACGTTAATCTTTGTAAGGAATATGGTCTCCAAAATCAAATCATAAAAATGGCCAACACATGGGAGTACTATATTGAGTCTCTACAAACCGTAGCCTAGCCCTGAGTAGCATGCAACAATTACCCCCTTCCCTTCCTTAAATAATTGGTCCCAGCCTCTGCATGTTTTCACGTGTCCTGCCATCTTCCGTGCCGTTAATTACACCATCATGACCATCAGCTACTGCCTTGGATTCTTCTTTATACGAACTCAATAAAATACAGTCCCCAATCTCACCACCTTCCTTAGTCCACAAACATTCCTCCTACATTTCTCCAAAACAAAAATAAAAATTATTATCTTTCCTATTCATGTTCTCGAATTCATTTTAACTACTACTAAACTAGTAATTGATTAACAAGGACATCTTTTTGAGATATTTTTAATAAAAAATACATTTGACAAGATAGTGTAATTCGTTCCCTATGTTTCACTTCCTTCCAAAAGAGTGCTTCAGGGCTATCCTTTTCCTTGTATAACAGGACAAAGTCCTTGATAAATGAGAGAGAGAGAGAGAGTTATGAGTGCGTAGTTGATGTTTTTGTAGTGTTGTGTGTGCGCAAGTTTTGGTTTTGCCAATTTACAGTCGGAGAGAAAGTTTATACTCTAACTCTAGAGAGAAAGTCATCACCATAAACATAAAAACAATACGACTACTGAAAAAAAAAATGTTTGAAGGAGTGCCAGACCAGTTCCATCAGTTCATAACTTCAAGAGCATCACCATCTCTCTCTAATTTCCCTCCTCTCCATGTCTCATCCATCACTCATCACTTCCCGAGTTTCGATCCTTACATCAGTAGTGCTACATCTTCTTCTCTGCAAGTTCCATTCTTGCAACCATTGCACCAACGTTCCGAACAAGAAGAGAAAGAAGAGAACGGCTTGGCCGTTACGGGTTTTGAAGTTGGTGGCAACCGACTGATGCCCGAGTCAGTCGATCCATGGTCAAATGATGAAGTGCTTGCTCTTTTGAGGGTCAGATCTAGCTTGGAGAATTGGTTCCCTGAATTCTCTTGGGAACATGTTTCAAGGTACGATTCCATACATTTATATGTATACTAAGTTGGTCGTTTGTGCTTATATATGATTATTCTCTTCTTTCTTGTAATTTCTAGTGCTGCAAAGTAAAACATAGGAAAGCATAAGAGGGATTTTGTTTAGAACCATTTCCAGTTATGGAAAATTGTCAACTCGTCACTAAGTGAACGTGCGAATGAGATTACTGCAGGCAAATCCTTGAATGAATTAGTTGACCCAGAATTACGTATATGGATCTTCAGTCAGAGAGAGATAGAGAGAGATAGAGAGACAGAAGGAAGCATTAAAAAGACACCATTTTCTGTGCTTTACATGATTCAAAGCAGCGAAACAGAGAAAATAAATGCTAATGATATATGGATGGTTTTGGTTTTGTACATTTATGGTGGGTGCAGGAAGCTTGCAGAGCTTGGTTTCAGAAGAAGCGCCGATAAATGCAAAGAGAAGTTTGAGGAAGAAAACAGGTACTTCAATAACAATATCAATTACAGAATTTTTACTGATCTTGGAGAGCTTTATCATGACGGTGATGATCATCAAAGCCCACAAGAGGTTTCTGGTGATGACAACAAGGACAAGAAGATCGACAAGCCAAATAGTGATGAAGAAGAAGACAAGGTGGGGCAGATTTTGGAAGAAGATTCAATAGATGATCAGAGAGTAGCAGGGAACCCAAATCAAGACAATGAGAAACAGGTTGACAATTTAAAGAGCAATAATAAGAAGAGAAAGAGACAGATCAAAAAGAAGAAGTTTGAGATTTTCAAGAGCTTTTGTGAGGATATCGTGGACAAATTAATGACTCAACAAGAGGAGATGCATAACAAGATTATTAGTGATATGATGAAGAGGGATGAAGAGAACGTTGCAAGAGAAGAAGCATGGAAGAAGCAAGAATTGGATAGGATCAACAAGCTTAGGGCAGACGAACAAGCTCTTGCAAGTGAAAGACAGTCAACAATTATGAAGTACTTGAAAAGATTCACACCAATTGATTCTTCTGTCGAAAGCCTTGGAGAGAGAAGTGCTTACACACGAAATCTTGGTGAGTTATCAAACAGTTCCACTAGTGCTTCTACTTCATCTTCCTTAGTGTTTGCGCAAAACCCTACTGACAGTAGTCAAGCAAATAACCCAAGTGGACTTGAATTGCAGACCAAAAGCAATTTGGTCACTAGAAAAGCTAACCAAGCACCTGAAAAGTTCAGTTCCAGTCCTATCTCAAGCATTCCAAAAGTTCCTAATGCATCAACCAAAGCCCTAGGTCTCGAAAACCCTAGTTATAAAAACACCCCAAACAACCCACTAGCAGCACAAAGTCCATTGCCAACAGATACAACAATTGACTCAAAGTCTTCAGCCAATGATAAGAAAGATCTTGGAAAGAGATGGCCAAGAGATGAAGTCTTAGCTTTGATAAACATAAGGTGCAGTTTCCAGAACAATATTGATCAGGACAAGGAAGTAGCAACACCTAAGGGTCCTCTTTGGGAGAGAATCTCACAAGGTATGTTGGAGCTTGGTTACAAGAGGAGTGCAAAGAGGTGTAAAGAGAAGTGGGAGAACATAAACAAGTACTTCAGAAAGACCAAGGATGTTAGAAAGAAGAGGTCTGCTGATTCCAGTACGTGTCCTTATTTTCATCAATTAAGTACCTTGTACAAACAAGGGACTGCACTGATAACTTCGGTACCATCAGAGGAGCAAGAAAGCCGCTTGACTTCGCCTAAAACCCAATCATCATTACCAGAAATGAAGCTCAGTTCACCCCTCGATGGGTGGTCTAGTAATGCAACAACGCATCTAGCCGATGATCAAGGTGAAAGAACTATGGTCCAAAAACCAGATTTTGACTTCGAGTTCTAATTTTACCAGATAACGTTTTCCTGTGTTAGTTTGATATAGTCATAAGCACTACTACATGGAACATTTTCTAGTTGAGGAAATTAACAATGGTAGAGACAATATGCTTTTTCTATGAGGCCCTGTTTTTATTCGTTTCTGTGAAATGTTTCTTGGAAGACGAGAAATAAAAGATTTTGGAACTTAGTTGGCACCGACAATTTGACGAGCGAAGAGGATTAAACTAGCTAATTTCAGGATCTGGTTTGGTTTCATTTTCGCTATTGGGTTTATTTTATTTTTCCTATACTTACAGCCTTGTCTCGATAATCATTAAAAAAAAAACAATGCGGATTGTGGACAAAGGTATAGTGTTTAATTTTAATTACCTGATCTTGTAATCAAACAAATAGTTTCTGAGCCTTTCCTTCAAAATTTTTATGCGGAATTGCAATAATTTCCAATTTCAAATTTCAGATACGAGAATCTTAGTTTCGATATAAATCATTTTGTTTTGATGCTACCATACATTATTAGCTTGCTCTACTGCGCTAAGCTAGTCGACATCATTCATTATTTTAATTGCATACTCTTATAGTTGAATACTATACTATTTAAAGAATAAGTTTGTTTATACAAAAAAATATAAAACCATATATGGCTGTAATTAATAGTAAGAAGCTATTGGCTACTAATATTTGCTCTTCATTAAGGTCTAATTATTTGTTTTAAAATACTGAACTAAATAAAATTTACGAAACATGGAACAAAATTGGCCTCTAAACTAAATTCAAACGTAATAAACTCACGAAATTAACCTATTTACAAATTTTGCTACTTAAAGAGTAACAAAATCGTATGTGAATCTCTTACTAATGAAACATTTTGTCAAAATATTCACTGGTAGTGATAGAATTACATCATCAAGATATATAAATAATTGATTAGAATATGTTTAATAATTAAGATAAAAATATTTATATTATTATTAATTAAAATATAACTAAATAAAATATAATTATTCATTAATTAAAATATTGTAATTAATTAATTAATTACAATATAATTAATTAAAATATAATTATTCATTAATTAATATATTTTAATTAATTAATTAAAATATTGTTATTAATTAATTAATTAAAATAGAATTCATTCATTAATTAAATATTGTAAGTAATTAATTATTTAATTAAAATATAATTAATTAAATTAATATTATTAATTAATTAATTACATTCTAATTAATTAAAAATAAGTAAATAATTAATTAAAATATAATTTATTTATTAATTAAATATTATAATTAATTAATTATAATATTTTTATAAACTAATTACTACCAATAATAATGATAAATTTTTTTTCTTATAACCAACCATTATAATTATAATAATAATATCTACTCTCATTCTTTATTATATTTATTCTCGTTACTATTATTATTGCTTACGCTAATCTTAAATCTATGAGATACGACTTGTTAAGACATAAAACTAAAAAGAGGGGAAAAAACCAGAGGAGAAGGAAACAGTGGTCGTTTACCTATCAACATTTTACAAAGGGCATAGGAAGCTTATAACGACAACACGAAGACATTGACATAATTTTCTGTTGGGTTGGTGGGACCCCCTCCACATGGCCTTACTTACCAGAGAAGAGATCCGGTGCATGGATGTACTACAATTGTTTTTTTCACACAAGGAAGTGGGACCCACGGCTTCTTTTATTCCGCCTCTGGACTCGTGTCCTGTGCGGCCTAGCAGTAATCTGATGTTATCAACGGCGTTAGGTTGTCCATTTGTGGATTGATTGAATACGCTGCCTCGCACCAGCGTCATGTGTGATGGTGCTCTGCCGCAATGCCCAGAGCCTTTTGCACGTACAGACAAACGGCCTTGTGATTTTGGACTTCGGCTCCAGCGATTTTAGTTTTAAAGAATTACAAAATCATCTCAACAAACTGAAGTATAATTATTAATAACAAAATAATTTAAAATTGAAACGTATTTTGTTCATGTGAAAATTAACTGTAAACTTTGAAGTTCTGTCTGCCATGTGGTTGACTTTGTTAAAGCAAGTGGCTTTATGCCCAACTAAAATTTGAGATAATGTATTCATCATGAACAGCAAGGAGGCTGTGGTCGCTGCCTGCAAAACTGATGAAGGTGGCGGCTGAGACCAACCCCCCACGACATCAACGACATGGGTAAATATGGCAACACCGAAGCCTCTTGTTCCAAAGCTAAATAGAGGCCAGAGCTTGCTTCTGGAATAACATTTCTCTATTCTCTCGTCTTCAATTCTCCATTTCGAGCTCTCAAATAATAATGAATAATCACGGAAGATTATCCTCGAAATTGTGACTTATTATTAAATTGATAGCCAAAATATTGTTAAACATAGATCCACTATATTGGAATCCAACCGTGATCGAATTACGGACACAGTAGAAAATAAAAATTTTATAAATTTCGAGCAGATCCTAATAATTGATTAAACTTGAATAAAAACAAAATAAATCATACCTTGTTCACTTTTTGAAAAAAAACTTTGAATCTTTTTTTCTGAGTGATCAATCACGAGCTGTCCAATTGTTCAGTCTTTGATGGTATCCACAGAGCAATTTCCAAACTATCTTTAGAGGAAGAAGACAAAAGTGCTAGCTTTTATAAAGTTCTTCCCTTTAAATAGAAAAATCAAGACAGTCTTTAGTTAAAATTAAGACTTTTTAATTATAATTAGAATCAAATTCTAATTTTAATTAATTTAATTTTAATAAAGTCAAATATCTCATATTTGATTCCTAAAGTTTCTCAAATTTTATAATTAAGTCCAACTTAATTAAATTGATTTTTCATTCACAAATTGCTCTTTGATGTGTGACCCATTAGGTTCCTAATAAGTTAGCAATGATTATAAATTATAACTATAATTCACAATTAGAATTACATAAATTAAAAGTAAATTAAAACTCCTTTCAATTTATCTTTAATTTTTCAATTAAATAATTCATAATCATAAATCATGATTAACATCTAATACCATGTCATGATTACTCAACTATCACGAATGTCAAAGTAATTGACTTAACCTATCTATGCATGGCTATAATGTATAATTTAATCATTTCGTCATCCAATATTCTAATTGGACAGCGTATGGATATAATGTCTACTCTTATCATCTAATTATGTTCGTTCTTGCTAATTAATAATTGATTAATAATTTAAATTTGAAAACTCCTTTTCAAATATCAATTCATTTTAGTTAGAGAATTGCATAAATCATTACCAATCAAGAACAGTAGAATATTTTCTCTAATTACTTTAATTAGAGTGACGAATCCTTTATCGACTTACTCAACTATCTACATATGGTTCATACTGTATCCAATTACTACCAACAAAATTATCCTAGGATGATTCATAAGTAGCATTAAAACACAATAATTCCCACACTATACCTTGGTAATCTCAAGTCTGAGGATTGATTATACAACCATCATTATGAGATAGTCCATAGACACATAAGTAATATTTCATTTGGAATTCTCATAATCGGGTCAGTTCAGTGATTTATTCTCTAATAATCACCCACACATTAGTTTAAGTATCTCTATACTTTAATTAATGAGATCAATTACTTTCTTCATAAGAAAGAAACATAACGTGTGTTAATTTTACCGTTTCAACAATATCTACTCTTGATGAAACTACAACTAGGAATATTTATGAATAATACATAATTGTAAATTGAATATTATAATTATGATCTCATCATAATTTCAATTACACAGTAGTTATTCCAAGGATTTTATCTTTACGAATAATAATTAAATAATTAACAAATACATAAAGATAAAGAATGCTTTTTATTAATTAATAATAATGTCATACAAATATTTACAATCAAAATAAACTGGTTGCAAGGGCATAAACTAACAATCTCCTACTTGCACTAAAGCCAATTGCTAATGTATCGAATATCATAGCCATCCATATGTCTATCATGTCTCTTTTGAGACAGTGACTTAGTAAGAGGATCTACTAGACTCTCTTCAGTGAGAACTCGCTCCAATGTTATATCTTTTCGCTCCACTATCTCCTTGATTAAATAAACTTCCTGAGTACATGTTTGGACCGTTAATGAGACCTGGGTTCTTTTGCTTACGAAATAGCACCATTGTTGTCACAATACAATACTATGGGCTCAACAATGCTAGGAACCACTCCAAGTTCAATGATGAACTTCTTAATCCAAACTGCTTCTTTTACTGCCTCTAACGCTGAAATGTACTCTACTTCGATCGTTGAATCTACGATGGTTGGTTGTTTGGAACTCTTCCAACTAACTACACCAATATAAAGAGTAAAAATGTACCATGACAGTGATCTATTATCATCTTGATCTGATTGAAAACTGACATCTGAATAACCCTGAACTCTCAGTTTAGCTCCTCCATAGACCAGAAAAATATCTTTAGTCCTTCTTAAGTACTTTAAGATGTTTTTCACATCAGTCTGATGATCTTCACTGAGATTAGCTTGATATCTACTTGTTATGCTCAAAGCATAAGCGACATCTGGTCTAGTACATAGCATTGCATATATGATTGATCCAATTTCTGAAGCATATGGAATACAATCCATTTTATCTCTCTTTTTGTGTTTGTGAACACAAACTCTTTGAGAGAGAAATCCCATGCGACATAGGTAAGAATCCCCTCTTGGAATTCTCCATGCTAAACCTGTTTAGCACTTTATCTATGTACGTGGATTGAAATAATCCAAGCAACCATTTTGATCTACCTCGATAGATCTTTATACCTAGTATATAAGCTGCTTTTCCCATATCCTTCATGGAAAAGTTCTTAGATAACCATATCTTAACAGACTGAAGCATTGAAATGTCATTTCCTATAAGCAGTATGCCATCCACATAAAGCAGTAATAAAATGACTACACTCTCACTTATCTTCTTGTAAACACAAGATTCATCCACATTTTTTATAAAATCAAATTCTTTAATTGTCCCATCAAAACAGATGTTACAACTCCACGATGCTTGTTTAAGTTCGTAAATGGACCTTTGCAACTTACATACTTGATTAGGAAATTCTTTGGATTCAAAACCCTCAAGTTGTGTCATGTACACATCCTCTTGCAAATTCCCATTGAGAAATGCTGTTTTGACATCCATTTGCCAAATTTCATAATCATGGTATGCAACTATAGCCAGTAAAATCCTTATGGATTTAAGCATTGCTATTGGTGAAAAGGTTTCATCAAAATCAACTCCTTATTTTTATCTGCAACCTTTTGCCACTAACCTTGTTTTATGGCTTCTTGCCAATTTAAAAAATCAATGTCTGACATTGCTTCTTTAAAAGTAGTCGGCTCATCATCTATGAATGATACATTATCCTCTCCATATTCAATATGTAGATCTAATCTAATAGGAGGATGACGTATCCTACTAGTTCGTCGTGGACTATGTGTTTCTTGAACTCTTTGTTGTACATCATATGTATCAACTTGAGTTCTTGTTCCATGTCGATGTGAATTTATGGTTCTTGAACTTCTCTAAGTTTAACTTCAGTCCCACTACTTTATTTGAGAATAAAATCTTTTTCTAAGAATGTAGCATGTCTTGAGACAAACACCTTTTACTCAATAGGATAATAGAATTGATAACCAATAGTTTCTTTCAGATATCGCACAAATTTACATTTATCTGATTTAGCTTGAAGCTTATAAGATATAGTATGCTTCACATAAGTGTCACATCCCCAAATCTTTAAATGTGATAATCTAGTTCTACCAGTCCATATCTGATATGGTGTCTTATCAACTGATTTAGATGGAACTCCATTTTGAAGATATATAACGGTTTCAATTGCGTATCCCTAAAAGGATATTAGAAGGCCTACATGACTCATCATGGAATGTACCATATCTAATAGTGTACAATTTCTCCTCTCAAAAACTCCATTATGTTGTGGAGTTGCAGGAGACCATTGTGAGAGAATCCCATTCTCTTTTAAGTAATCAAGAAACTTGTGATCTAAGTACTCACCACCTCGATCTAATCTAAGTGTCTTAATACTTTTGCAAGTTTGTTTCTGTACCTTTAGTCTAAATTCTTTGAACTTTTCAAATGATTCAGACTTTTGTTTCATCAAATTCACATAACCATATCTAGAATAGTCATCTGTGAACGTAATGAAATATATGTGTCCACCTCTAGCATTTGTGAACATAGGTCCACATACATCTGAATGTACTAATTCTAGTAACTCACTAGAACGTTGTCCCTTTACCTTAAAGGGTAGTTTGGTCATCTTTCCCAATAAACAAGATTCACAAATTTCATATGATTCGTAATCAAAAGGATCCAAATATCCTTCTTTATGCAATTTTGTGAT
>JANZLD010000003.1:52940020-52962674 GCA_026413575.1 Erythroxylum carthagenense
ATCTTACGAAATTTTATAATTTTGGTCTAAAAGTTGTTGCCTTTTGCATCTGAATGATAGTGAACAAATATTTAGTCAAGAACTCTTAATCAATCACAAGTTTAGAAATTATATTCTATCATCAAAGATATTGATCAACTCTAAATTAACTTAATTGGTTTTAATTTTTCTGCGTCCTTCCTAAAACGTCTAACAATAAAACATCCACATCTCCAGCCTTGTTCCCTGAGAGTTCATGTTAAGATCAATAGCCACCTAAGCAACAGATTGCCTTCTATGGCCTGAATCTGTGACTTTTCAATCAATAATTTGCAAAAGCTTTCGTGGTTTTGATAAAGCAAACACAGCTCGATCGTGAAAAAAAAAAAAAAAAACCCTTAATCTGTGAGTTCACTTGGTCTCTTCATGTCAGCAAATACACACTTAAGCTTGCATATGCAGACACATTTCATTTGTGTCAGATTTTGTTACTTTTACAAGTTTTCTCATTTCTGATTTTTCTGTCAGCTTCCTGTTACACGAACCTCACCCGAAAAGGCAGTCTCTCCAACCCGGAAAAATGACATTGCCAAACAAGAAAAAGAAAAAACAAAGCAAGCTTCACCATGCAAACCTAAACCAAAATGCAACATGTTTCAGGTGGATGAAGAGCGGGGAAGCAACTCCTCTAAATGAATATGCAACTGCTGGGACATCAGACGCCAGGCGTCCTGAGTTTGACGCCTCATCATACCTGCAACATGCTGAAGCTCTGATACAGCTGCTTGAGTTTATTGCTAGACTGATAAGATGAAAGGTATGATGAGCTTGGGATTGGTGCTAATTGCTAAAGCCGTTTAGAGCAGCGGAAGTTCCTCCTAGGGAAGCTGCTATATGCTTGACAAAGAGCTTTAAAAAGGGCACTCTAGAACAGGAAGAATCAGTTCCACGTTTACCGGTACTCTGAAATTATGCAACGGTAGTATTGACCAAAAACTTGAGGAACATTTCTTTTACCTGCAGAACGAGTATAGAAGCCAGGGAAAAAAAGAAATTAAACTATCTATATTTGGTTAGCTTTTGCAGCAGTCAGCAGAATATTAAGAAGAGCATGCATTTATCATATCAAACAACTTGGAGGACACCAACCAACTTTGATTGTGACTGCAATGTATCGAAAAAAGAGGGAATTTCTTGAAGCCGGTAAAAGGTCAAAAGGAGGGAACGATCCTTAATTTGGACATTTTGGCCTAGAGAGTACAAAACTTTTATCAGGTGAGGAGAATCTTCGCAAGTCGTCTTGGCATATGGCTTGATCACGCAAAGCTCTTGCAGGCCTTGATGAATAAATTATGACACAAGAACACAAAGACAATTTACAATCATAAACTATGTTGTTCGAGTGGAGGTCAACTCGATCAAACATTTGTATCATATATAAATGAGAAGATACGTAAGGTGTTGGAATGGAGAACAGGTCTCTCCCTGCACTAGTAAAATGGTACATTCCATGGTGTAACGCAAATGGGAAAGGCAACCAGATGGATGATAAACTTCTTATTGGGCAAGGAGAACAAACACAAGAAGAAAAATGTCCCATTTTGCGAGGACGTTGTGTTGACACAAGGTGCAAGTGCACCATCAACTCCTAAGAGAAGATGGAGCTTTGGAAAATCTTCTTCCAAAGGCAAAGAAAAAGCTCGTTCCAGTTCCTTTGACGCTTTCACCATCTCCACAGTTCAACCATCATCACGGTTACCTGAAAATCGGCTAAGTAACTCCAGGACAGTATCATCGTCAAACAGAGTTCTTAAAAGATCCAGCCGTATAATAACCACTATAAGCAAAGCAGTTGAAGAAGCTGCTGCCACCAGGATCCAGGCCGTTTACCGTTCTCATTTGGTAATTTCACAAATTTAATTCAGAAATAGACGGAATTTACAGAATGAATTTAGGAAGGAATATGATACTCAAGAACTGTAAGTGTTTTTTGCAGGCAATAAAAGCGTTAAATGCTTTAAAGGCACTAGTCAAGTTACAAGCCCTGGTGAGGGGTTATCTTGTGAGGAAACAAGCAGCTGCTACTATGCGGGGAATGCATGCACTAATGGCAATTCAAGTTAAAGCTCGGTGCCAGAGAGTTCAAATGGCTGAGAAATCAAAACTTATAAGAAAAAACCACACCAAACATCCCGAGGAGAATGGTTTGACAGGATTGCAAAGAGTAAGTTTCCAATTTCTTCCACTACTTGAACCTCAAACAGCCAAACGGCCTCAAGGATGCTGGCAGATTCCTTACTTCATTGACTCGTTAAGAAATCTTAAATTTTATGTATACAGGAGTCCTCTGGATTGAACCTTTACGAGACCAGTAGACGTTTGACCAATGGCTATATGAACCATTCACAAATTGCAAGAATACAGAGGAATAGTTATTCCGGAGAACTATCAATCTCGAAGAGAAAACATCAATATAAAGAGTTGTATTTCTCTTCGGAACAGAATAGTTCAGGAAGAGCCTCTTTCAGCTATCAAAAAGAAGCCTACGCTCCCCTTGTCCCTCGTCAGCATCCCTTTGCACCAAACTACATGTCCAACACAGAATCTTCAAGGGCAAAAGTCCGATCAACCAGTGAACCAAAACAAAGACCAAACTCAACCAAACCAAAAGGCAAGCAATCAGCAGCGGTGGATGGAATGAAAGTGCAACAAGATTCTCATACGCAATGCTACTCATGCTCACACTCACCAAATATTGCTCGTGATGACCAGGAGCCATGGTTCATCAAACTCTATACATCAACTAGGCTAAGGGGTGGTGAGCATGACGCCATGATGGAAACTAGTAGCAGCCATTCAAACAACGACAAATTGCTTGATACCTATAACGTAAGCACAAACTCTCCAACTTAAAAGAAGATACTTTCCATAAAAAGATGTTTCTCAAGTTCTTTTTACTCTTCTGTGCAGCCTCATCTAAGCTTGTACTAAACATCTTCCCAAGAGTTTGATGCTGCCCAATGATTGTTGGATGTATAACTGGCACACAAGTCGATTGCTGAGATCCTAACAAGGACAAATGTAATAGCTCTTCCACTACAATCACTTTCTCTTCATAATTTCTACCGTCTGCTAAGGTGTAGGTAATTGCCGAACAACCATAATGAATTCATTCCTACTGAAGCACTGCTCACTTAGGTAGAAGCATAGTGGTTAAAATTGACTCAAGTTTCCTCTTTAGGGGCAAAAGAGAAAAATAAACCCAAATAAGTGAATATAATAAGAGAGATACTACTTATAGTTAGATTAGTCAAAATTGAATGCTCTGATAACTCTATAATAACAACTATCATGGTCATCTACATTGAAAAAGGTATAAATGAAAAAGAAAAGTTGCACAGTTTTTTCCTAGTACATTGCTTGAATGCAGGCTATTGGCTATCAATGCAGTAACTTAGCCATGTCCTAAATCCAATCTGGCCAGCGACAGCACTTTGAATTCATGAATTAAGCTTTCAGCTACACTTTCAACACTCTAACAGTCACTTAAACATGGGGAGACACATATTGTGGATGGGCTTCTCTACTCACTGAATCTGCAGGATTCCCGTCAAACAAGTTTGAGATCATGTCTGATAGCTTCTCAAGCTGATTATCACATCTCATCTAGCAAAGCTTCTAACCTGACGTAACATAAGGATTAATTAACCACAGACGCATGGCAGACTTGTATGGCTCCCTTTGGTGGGCATGTCACCATTACAGGTCATAAGTTGCCTTTTAAGTTTTTGGGTTATTTGGGTAAATACACATATTTATCATAAACAAGTTGGAATTCATAAGATGATGCAGAAATGGGATGACATTTTAGCAAACTGGAAATAAATGACAAAACCAGGTTTTATACGTTAGGATATTCAGCTCTATGAGAAAGGGAAACTTTCAAGTACAGAGAAAAATGCCAAACCTGTTAGCTCCATAAATCACTAGGCACAGAGAAACCAGAAAATCTCTACAAATTACTTGCTCACTGATTCAAAGTCTTGTGAAATGCAACCTGAAAATTCACAAGCTGTTTAATGACATGCATATATATCTTACTGTTTATGACAGTTTCCTACTGATAGTTATATAAAAGTATGAATCAAGGAATGATAAGGTTTCCTAGCAATAGTTACAATGTATGGATCATGGTTATTGACTTTTGGGACAGTCACCTTTCTTAGATGTAACTAAATCCACTAAATACAGAAGGCTTTTCATGTTGGATTAGTCAGCTTGACTATCTTTTACATTCGTTTGGATAAAAACTTCAGGCACGTAGTAACCGTAAAACTTGAGTTCTACAATATTATATTGTACTATAAATACATACAGGTACACAAACACTCACTTTGAGAGAGAGAAAGAGATGACTGTTCAATTTTATAGCGTACCACACCCATACTATCACAGGACACATTTGGTCTGGCATTTTCTTAAGAAAGGATTCACTAAATATTCTAGTATAGCAAGTTCTTGACTACCAAGCCAGCCACTGTGATTGGAATCTTTAACTCCTAAAACTATAGATGTGGTCAGAATAATTGAACCATGTGGACTCTTTTCTCAATATAAGAATGTTTGATATGAGACCTACCGACGTTGATGTTTTCAACAGCTCTCTTACAGCCATTGTTGCATAGCAAGAAGCTGGAAGTGTAAAGTTTAACTTGAGAGCCAACTGAGATTCTGGTGATTTGATTTGTGCAAGCTCTACTTGTCTCACATTCTCAACCTTGTTATCATCCAATGACAGTTCTAAATTATCTTCAGGAATAATTAGTTGCTCACTGCAATAATATGGAGATTTGGCCTCATATTCCTCATTTTGTCCTTGTTTGATCACAGTCATCGATTTATCTTTGACAATTTTATCCAGATCTGTCTCTGTTAATGGTTCATTAGTCTCAGTATACCTAATCAACTCCCTGAAATAAGAGCAAACACAAATAGCCATTTGATCCTTTTTTTTTATAAATCTAAATCTGCTCCAAATAAGTATGATGCAAAAGATGATACAACACACCACTCAAAGTCCATTGGCTTCTGAAAAACACGCCTATAACTTCCAGTCATACTCGTGATAGAAAATTCCCTACCAAGAGAAACCAACAAGAAATTCTTATTAGAAAAAGCCAAAAGAATTGAGTCCAAATTGTGAGTGTGTGTGTATGAGAGAGATAGAGAGAGAGTATTACTTGACACCATGAACATGTTCAGTCAATTTGATACCATCCTGATCAAAACAAAGAATCAATGGAAAGTACAACACAAAATCCCCATTGTGATTTCATTGTAATTAAGAAAGAAGAAGAAATATCTATTTGATTATAATAATATTATCAAAATAACATCAATGATAAAGATCTCATCCATCCCAATTAAGGACCTTATCCAGGAACTTATCCAAATCAACACAAGCTCCATGATGACACACTCTTGCTCATTACACATCCTTGCTTACATCTAAAAAGGATAAGGGGAAAAACTGGAACTCGTATTTAAAAATGTCACAATGCTGCTAAGATATACCTTCTTTGCCAAATCATGATAGACATTGGCAATGTCATTTGCTGGATAAACAACCCTGAATCTGTAAGAAGAAAAATGAAAAGTTATCAAACGAGAAACTAAATTACTATAAACAATCTAAGAACTTACCCAGGCATAGGAAGGATGACATCATCAATAGAGTAATTCCCATGAGCAACATCTTCAGTTGTTACAGTCTGCCAGATGATTGCAAACCCCCATAAATTTCCCAATCAGTAAATATGCTCCTAATGCAAATGAATAGAAATGCACTATACCGACTAAGCATGTTAGATACAAAGACCTGACCTTAACATGAAAACTTTTTCTTTCTGGAAAATCTACCCCTGAGGTTTCGTCAATGTGATTACAATCAAATGTGTCATCAGAACCATCATTATCACAATCAACATTGATGCTTGTCACTTTTTTCGTATCATCTACTTCATCATATACCAAGTCCCCTGGCACAACTTGCTCAGCTCCTATACATGATTGAAGAATAAAACAAACAACTGATCAGTTCAAATAAGCCCAAAACCATGGTCATCCATGACCATTACAGCTTGTGGACCACATGCTCAATTTAAATTTAATATACACAAAAAACAAAATATTAAAAATTACATATGTCACAACAGCATACCATAATTTTTCACCCTCATACTGGCTGCATGATTCCACAAATAGCTTTGGTAACTGTGCACATACCTAAAGAAGAATAACATGTGATGACCTTGTAGACATTGAAATTCAGAACCATATATTTACAACAAGATTTCCTGAAGCATTTTAAATCATCACAAACGACATGCATGTATAATTATGGTCATAAGTTACAAGATCTTACTGTATTAATCCTCAGGCACATGAATAAACACCAATAAGGTATTTCCACCCTAACACATTTGACAATTGGTGTGACAATTGGTGTGCTTCTATTGTACATCCAAGTATGATTGTGTTTTCAAGGCCAACTGAATCATAGATTGAATATAATTCTTGTTGGTCTTACAACCAATAATGCAAGGCATGTAAAGGTGCATTCATTTACAACGACATTAATGTGTGCAAATCAGTACTTTAAACTAGGTAAATTTCTTCTGCTCATAAAGAAATAGTTGGTCAAAAGAAAATTTTATTAACCATGAAATGAAAGATCTCCTCAACTCACTTGGAAAGCAGGCCATTTCAAAGTGAACTCTAAAGGGTTACATCTTGACATTGTCAATTAACCACTTACATCATTCTCAAAGTCCTCGGTATAGCTTTCAGAGCTTGCAAGCAATTACCAGGACATTTCTTCAAACATTGAAGCTGTAACATGTTAAGAACAGGAAACAGAGAAAGAATGGCTAATTATGAAGTTTAAGAAATTATGCAAGTTCTAAATAAAATAAACAAACTATGCATCTCTATTGGTCAGTAAGGAAAGCTAATAATTTAACGAGCAGTAATATGAAGAAAAATTTTAAAAAGCAAGTTCAAGACCAAGAAATTTTCATGTGAAACACTACCATAATTATTATTAACAGAAATAGAATAAGAAATTTTGCAGAGTGGAAAACAACTTACTATGGCCCTCTCAGCAACCAGATGTCGAGGTAGTTGCTTTAAGGTCCCTTCAAAATCATTACTTTGTTTGTAATATTTGCGGGCTTTCCTCACTACATCTCTTTGTATCTGAAGATTTAATTTAAGAAACCACGATACTGAAGTGCTACATCAATAACTCTAAAGTTAAATGCAGCAAATTTGCAATGAATTATACAAAATAGCTGTAAAAGAAAGCAGAAACACACGATAATCAAAGGATATCCCCTTCTCTTGGATCAAGGATCAAGCTCACAGCAGTTTTCCACTCTCCTCGTAGTAATGCAGCTCCAATAAGATGAGTTGGCACGGAACCGCTTCCAAAACGCTGATAAGGATAACAACTCATGAGGAGCACAATAAAAATGATCTGGAAACAAAGTGTTCCAATGAGATATTAAGTCTTGGAGTATAGTAATTTAGAAGAAGTCAGGATTCATTTATACACAGCTTAGCAGAAATTTCTCACACGTCAATTGCGTGATCATGGTTCATTCAGGACCCAGAAATAAAGTTTCAAAAGAAAAGAAAGTATGAATAATGTGACTCAGGGAAGAAGCCAATAGATTTAGGACTTAGAAGAATTGACTGAAATAGAGCAACAATCGAGATAGGGTTAAGTTCAAATACCATTGGTTGCTTTCTTAAACATAAAGACAGCAGCCAAAACAAATTACACCTTAACCTAACCCTTAGTCTCAATAATCCTAGGAAATCCAAGCCATCGAATCTTATTCAAGTCAACCAACTTTACAAATAGGGCTAACCAAAACTTTTTTTTATTTTTTTGAAGAGTAGTGATAACTAAAACTTACCAACTAATAAGTACATAATTGGAAAAAATAAGACACTGAAGTAGGTTAAAACAAGAGAAATATGGAAGTGCATGCAAGTAGAGAGAGAGAGAGAGAGAGGGGAGTGATCAATTACTTGTAAACCAAAGTAGTTAATGAAACCATTCCTCCCCAAGGATTCTGCAGATGCTTTGACAATGTCTTCAGAATCTGCAACAACTCCTCTAAGGAAATGTGCAAAAGCTAAGAGTCAACAAAATAAGATTGCAAATGAGTACAGCCATAAAAGCTCACTCTATGCATCATAAGGTATGGAAGTTTAGTATATGAATAAATTTTACCGCAGTGTAACAGAAAATCTATTTCCCAGAAGCTGTCCAAGAAGAAGTTCATCATTGACATAGCTGAATAAACAAGCAATTATTACTGCATTTCATAAAAGAATTGCCAAGGAAAGCGACAAACTCAAAATGCCCATACCAGAAGTCACCCACTTTGATACCAATCAAACGATCATTAAGAGCAGCCAATCTGCTTGCATGCTGCTTGAAAACAGTGACCTGGATCCAAACAGGTACTCATATGCATAAATAAAATTTTATTCGTAGATCATAATTAAGCCAGATGATAAATTTACAGTAAATGAATTTGATTCCCATCTAGACGGACAACAAGGCAAAATATCCAACAGGACAAGACAGTCCAAGTTGGTGCAAATGTATTATGTCAATCAACTGCCATGGATTATTGGCAGCTAAGTGACAGTAAAAGGATTACCCTTTGAGTTGAGATAGAGCGCTTGTCCTTTGTACCAGCAAACCCAAATGATCTTGGCTGTCAAACAGGAAAATGAACATAAAGGAAATAAACATTACAAGAGTATGGAAAAGAAGTTTTGTAAATACCACAACCATAAACAATCCAAACATAACTGAAATGAGTTGACTCGAATTGACTCTAGGAAATAGAATCACAGGCATAGACAGATCAACGAGGTGAAAGTACTCGCATCTATCCACTTAGAACTACAAACTAGATTCAAAGAATCAGGCTGATAACAAGCAAACTAAAACAAAAAATCCCAAACAAAGAGAATGAGATACCTGAACGCCAAGCATCTTCCCTATCAATCCTAAAGCCTCCTGTGTATCCTTATTCTCTTTGTAAAGATGAAACCTGAGAAGTTCCATAGACAATGCCTTCAAAACATTCACTACCAAAAGATCTTCACAATAACAAATTGGATATAGTACAAGTTGTAGAGATTTGCATGAAAAATTGAAGTCCATGAGCGTAAACAAACACAGCTGCAGACACATATTCACAGTATTTTGGAACTAATATTGTTTATATCAGGATGATACAATTTCATGACTGCTGTTTAAACATAGCTATGAAATAACAGAAAGCAATCAGAATAATTTGGTTAGTGTATGTGCCGACTGCATATATCTGAAGGGAAGAAGAGCACAATAAGAAATCCGACGAACAAAACATCTTTGGCGACAGTCTCCCCAAAAGCAGATTAAGATTCATATGATCACATAAATTTTTCAAGATGATGAGTCCAGAGGGATGGTGAACTGTGTTTGAGTGCTAATTCATTACATCATTTTCCTATTTTACAACCATCTCCTTTGTTATCAATTGAGCTACTCCTTAATAACAGCCAGGCATTCTCCAATCACACAAAAGAACAGCCGAATGAAAAGGGGTCAATGGAATGCTTGACTTTTGTAATTCCAAATGGCTGAACCCTTTGAGAAAGCTTTTGCAGGCTCACTGGAGAAATAACAGGTTATTTATTGTTAAATTTAAACGGTAAGCCCCCTCATTTGTTTAATACCTTAGAAACTTGCCAAGATGGTCTGGCCAATTATTCGAGCCTCTGCTATCAAAAGGCCTATCACCTCTGTCTTTACGCTTCCTGGACTTTCTCCCATTGTTGCTCTGTGCTCCAGAGCTTAATCTAACACGAACGCACTTCAATGCAACATCTGGCCCCTCAACAGTATCAGTGACAAGGAATTTGAAATTCTCCTTGAAGAAATTGTGCACTGCCTGAAAAATTAAATTAATTAGCAGTTAAGGATAGGTCAAAGTTAAATCAGAGGATTAAGTGTAAGCTAAATACAGAACCAATCCCTGTCATTGAAATCTACCCTTTGTCACCTCAAATTAAATGGTTACAGTTCTATTAAGTTTCATAGCTTATTCTTGTGACAAAGTCTTCACTTCTCATTAGGAGCCTGCCATCCCCTAGTACAGTCGAACCTCCAGACCAATATTTAATCCATTTTCACACTTATGGGACACAACTGAGATGCAAATCGAACCAACAATAAACATTCTAAATGAAAAAACTAACCGTTCGATGAGATTTATCAGAATCTGGGGATAGAACAATAGGTGAATCACTATCTTCACTTCCAGAGGTAGCTTGAATGATAAAAGCTCCCAAACGCTCTGCATCAGAGTCTCCCACAAGTGATCTAAACGATTCAATTTCAGCTTCATAACTTTTCTTCATTGGATCACACACCTTTGTCTCACCCTCATCCACAGCCTTTGAATGAAAGGGGAGAAATAACAATATACATACCAAAGTCAGCAATCACCATCAATAACCCAGTATTATAAAGGAAATTCCAATTCCATAAGAGAAAGCATCCTCCACAAACCACCTAGCGCAATTACCATAAAAACTCACTTTAACTCAATGACCCACCTGGGGAGGAGCATCCATACACGTTAAGTGGACAACATTTCCATCAGTATCAACTTCGTTCACAATAAAATCAGCATATCTACAAGAAAACCAGAAAAAAGAACAATAAAGTTTCTTATTTTAACCAAAAGATAGCAAACTTTAATTTACGAAGCTCCTTGCTTGTTCACAGACCTTTGTTTGAGTATTCCACGAAATCCGGGGGTTTGAGAGATGAAGCAGAAAATACCAACGTCGCATTCTTCTATTGATTTAGCAGTTGCCATTGTTAGGGTTTTAGAGTACGCAGCAATGGTTACGTTAAAGCTGCAGGTCAGGTAGGGTTTTAGAACTAAGGAGGGCAGGGACAAATGCCTCCACATTACAGAGTTCTTCACTGCCCCGGCTAAACGCTGCGTTTCAGCCACTTGAAATTAAAGTTAAAACCCAATAAAAATTTATTTTAAAAAAACTCAAAATCCAAAGAGGGCCTTTGGCAGTAATACACTAACGGGTCCCAGTACATTGTGATCATCGTTGACGATCTCATCAACCGAAGAATCTGATTGGTCTGACGTTTTATGTGGACCCCACAACAGAACAGCAACAATCTTATCCAGGGACACTGGATCACAACTGAAACAAAGACAAAAACAAGAACAGCACTTCCTGGTCAGGTAACTCTGTTCCCTGTTTCAGTGAGCAGGTCAAAAGAACCGGCCACCCAGAGTCGGAGGAGAGAGACAAAGGAATAAAGCTCGAGTCTTTGGAATCTGCAGTGACTCCAGATATTGTTGGAGAGAGGGAAGAGAATATGGTGACAAAAACAGAGGAGACCCAATTGAACAGATTGGAGAGTCAGGTGGAGCATGGAGGAGGAGGTGTGTGGGAGTATCTCTGCTTGGTTAGGAAGCTGAAGGTCAGGCGTTCGGACAAGGTCCTGAAGCATGGACTTTCCATCTTGAATGACCCCAAGAAGCGATCTAGTCTCGGCCCTGATGGTGCGTTCTTATTTTAGGATCTTTCGTTGATCTGTTCATCTGGGTATTTGTTATTTACTGGGCGTTACGGTTGTTTGAACGTGGCCCAGTTTCTGATTTGGTTTTTGGGTTGGTTCGTTGGTTCTGAAAATTGGAGCTTGAATTGAATTGGTTCTACATCTTCTAGTTTATGATCTTTAAGTTTGTTATGTTTGAATGCTGCTTCTAGTTATGCTTGCATGTTAAATTAGATGCGGAGGATTGACAAACTTCCCTTGTTTTTCTTTTTCTTGCCCACTTCTCCCTTTCTTTCTCATTGGCTTTTGTGTGCTTTTCATACCATAAGCTTAATCTAAAAAATAAAATCGTTCAATTGTGTGTGTTCGTTTCGGGTATGGGTTTGTGATTGGCTTTGTTTGTAGATGATGACTTTTTCCCAATTACTTGGATGCAATACGGAATGTTGAAGGCGCTGATACCTATGTCTGTCATTCAATAGGACTCCATAGAAGCATTAACTTGTAAACTTATTCAGCCTGGGCAGCACAATTCCAATTAACGAGATGTGTGCATGAACTTTTGAAGGCGCTTTAGGTTCTTTTCGTTGTGTAACTATTGACATAATGTTCATGACACCATTTGTCAGCCGCCAATGGTGCTGTATGTTTTTCTACTTGTGAAACTATTGACATGAAATTTGGGGCATTATTTAAACCCGCCAATATTGGTAGATATTGGAGGAGTAATGTATTTTAAAAAATGTAGGCAGTTAGAAAGGTTTAACTTGAGTTAACAAGGGGGTCCACTGAAAGTTACGCTCTCTTCTTTGTTATCCTTCGATAACATATAGGAGAATACTTGATTGTGCATATGGAAACTGTAATCAGTTGTCTATTTATTTGAAATATATACTTGATGGACATACCATTTGTTAGACAGTAAGTTCAAGAGTCCATGTTATTTATTCTATGGTTGCATTGCATTTGTGAGAAATTGAAAATCAAGTTAACCAGTGGCTTTAAGTGGTCCTGCATTGAAGAAACTTGCTTATACTTTGCCTGATTGGTTGGTTTGGCTGGTTCCTACCTAGTTTGTTTGGAGTTACAGAAAGTTAAAAAATGAATAAATGGAGGTATAAAGAGTTTCAGATGGCTAACACTGGTAGTACTACTTTACATGTTAGTATGATTCTGGTTGAAAAAAAAAATTATTGAGTTTAAGAGTTGATTCACTCTATAATTGATAGTGCTCCTTTTTCTGTGCTATTTATGGAATATGCTTAACCACTTTCATTGCCAACCTCTTACTATTATATGGTGTAAGCTGAATTGCTAGTCTGTCCATTGTTAATGTGCAATATATTCAGTAAAATGGAAGAAAATATTTCTTTTGATGTACCACCTAAATTTGTTATCAAGATACATAACCTGATAGCTGTCTTCATAATTTGATCCAGCTCCCACTTTGCAAGTTGCAAACCTTTGTATTTTTTTTTTCTCTGATCTATTTTATTTTTGTTGCAAAGCTTTGTATTTGTTTTTTTTTTTCCCTCTGATCTATTTTATTCTTGTTGTAGAATGGACTCTATATGAACAAGTTGCAGTTGCAGCTATGGACTGCCAATGTCTCGATGTCGCAAAGGTATAGTTTATAAAGTTTATTATGTGGATAATTTTAGTCAGTTCCGCCTAAAAGCTGTGTTCTACATCTTCAAATGTTCCGTGGTGTGCTTGATGGATATCTGTGTATTGACATTGTGTCACGGTTCAGAGCATACGTGCATATCTGTTGCTTGATGGATGTTATCTGATTTTTCATGGCTCTTGCTGCGAGCAATTTTATATCTATATTGACCTGGAACTGGAACTGTTATGAAGACTCTTTTTACATTTGTAAATCAAGTCCTCGTGATTTTAAAACCATCAATTTGATATCTTTTCTTTTGCTTTTGTTCTTTTATACATACCTGACCTGTGAGAAAAAGGAAAGAAGAGAAAAGGCACATTTTTAGATATGATGCTGCCAAGACTACTCCTCTCTCTCTCTCTCTCTCTCTCTCTCTCTCTCTCTCTTTCTCTCTCTCTTGACTTTTCTAGACTTTTCAATCTGATGCTCATAGGTTTGCATCTTGGCTTGTTTGGTTTTGATGTTTTCCATTCACTGCTTGGAATTTTCATCATTGTTTTGAACTTTAATAAGCTTTTATTGACTGTTTTAATGCTTAGTATTTGAAACTAAAATTTGAGGAAGTTATGCTTTGTTTTTCACAGGACTGCATAAATGTGTTGCACAAAAGATTTCCAGATAGCAAGAGAGTCGGTAAGTTCAAATGACTTGTTGTTCTGCATGCTCTAAAGGGCACATTTGAGCAAAATTTGAAGTGGTATTATGTGAATAATAATAACAAATAAGATTTCATTCATAAGAATTGCCCATGATGCCGTCGATTCAGTGGAAGTAGCCATTTCTAAGCTCTTTTATCTTTTCGTCGTTCTTTTTCTTATATGTTATAGGCTGTTTTCTTGTACAAATAGTCATATCTACCGAGTGTTATATCTCAATCTTTACCTCCTTGTCAAATAACTTTCTCCTAAGTGGCCTTGGATCCTTCACTCCAAGTGATGAGAGAAGGATGGGATGGATAGGTCCATCATCTGTTATACATCTATGTAGGCTTCTCTGATGCATGGTGTGCAAGTTATTGACAATCAAATTGATATGAGCTATAATTTTGGTGACTTGCTTGCCTTAGCTTTTAACATGAGACAACTTGGTAATATCTTTTGTCATAAATCACAGGAAGGCTAGAAGCAATGCTCTTCGAAGCAAAGGGTTCTTGGGAAGAGGCAGAAAAGGCTTATTCAAGCCTTCTGGAAGATAATTCATTGGATCCCGTACCAATTTTGAATGATTCCCTTATGATTATTGTCTTAATTTTCTCCAGATCGATGTAGACAACTGTTAAGCTTGATTGCAAGAGTCTGATTTCTGTATCTCACTGGAGGATTAATTATCTTGTACAGGTAATACATAAGAGAAGGGTAGCTTTAGCAAAAGCTCAGGGAAACATGTTGATGGCCGTTGAATGCCTCAATAAGTATCTAAATACGTAAGACAAATTTGAAACCACTTCTTCGTTGAGTTCTGGTAATATTGTGGAGGGAGGCTTGCTGATGTTTTATCTTTTCTGTTCTCCTCCTATCCAACATTGATAGCTTTATGGCAGATTATGATGCTTGGAGAGAACTTGCTGAAATATACATCTCACTGCAGATGTGAGTCTTTCCTTCCTGAGATTGGCTATATAAATACATGCATGTAGAGAACTTGCTAAAATATACATCTCACTGGGGTTTCTGTGCACCTTTTCTTCCTTGCAATGCCATTCAAGATTAGTTGCTTAAGCTTTGCCTTTGCTTCTTTAACTAGGTACAAGCAAGCTGCATTTTGCTACGAGGAACTAGTATTATCACAACCCACAGTGCCTTTATATCATTTAGCTTATGCTGATGTACGTATCTTCTTGTTCCATAACTTCGCTATTATTTTAGAATACGAATTTCAACTTTCTTGGCAGCTCCCTTCTGTATTAAACAAAATGAATTTTCAGAAGGCTACACAATCTTATGGTTAAGAACATTCAGAATTCTGGTGAGAAGTAATTATATCTGAAACGGTATATACCCATCAGGAACCTAAATGACATATTCAGCTGATCTCTGAAGTACAAAACATTAAAACTGATATCTCTGTGGCTCAACTTTAATTGATGTTCTATAAGTGATCTACTTGTCAACAGGTCCTTTACACTCTAGGTGGACTAGAAAATCTTCAGACAGCTAGGAAATACTATTCATCCACCATAGATTTGACCGGTGGCAAGAACAACAGGGCGCTTTTCGGTATTTGTTTGGTGAGTTCTCTTTCCCTCTTTTGGGACAAACAGATTTTTAGACTTGCACTTATATATCCTTCATTACTTGGATAAAAGTGAATTTGACTTCTGTTGTATTTTCACCCGTGCCGACCATATTATGGCGATCCAGGCTTGTTAATATTGTCTGTATCTAGATGAGCTTATGGCTATCTTTCTTACGTCTCTATTGCACCACTGATATCAAGTTCTGATCCCTATTGCCAGTGCACCTCTGCCATTGCACAGCTTACAAAAGGGCGAAATAAGGAAGACAAGGACAGTCCAGACCTTAGTTCTCTTGCAGCAGCAGCCTTGGAAAAAGTATACAAGCAGGGGGCATCTGACAAGCTCCCCATTCTTACTTTGGCATTGAAAAACTTGAGAGTTTCTTCATAATATTATTGACGAATTCTGTCACCAGTAATCTAGACAAAAGCTTATATTTTAAAATGGTTATCTACAGGGATAATCTTTTTTCTTCTTTTGGATTACTTTTCCCAAGAATTTCTTTTTTCCTTCTTTGTTTGAAATCCTAAGCAAGAGGACTTGATGTATCATTTCAAATGCTTCATTGGTGGATTAGAGAAGAGATGAGCTGTTCTTTGCTACTCGTTATGTTCATGGTCATGCTGTTGTAGACTTATTTCCTTAATTTATACTTTACAGTGTGAACCATCAATCAAAATTTTGGAATATTAGCTGAAGCTTTTTGATATCTAATACTTTTTGAGTGGCAAAATTTGTTGTTGATCTTGTTCTTTTCAAGCATGATTAGAAGATTTTAATTCTACTCACCCTTTTCCCGTCCTAATTACAGGTTAAGTTTCCTTGAAATTCATGCAAATGCAGGATTAGGATTAGGATTATCAGGGGCTGATAACACTTTAAAGGATGAGGATACTTTAATTTGTAAGGTCGAAAATACATGTAGTATTGAAATGTCTTGGATATGGATGTGTATTATTTAGTATTTTTTATTGAATTGATTTATCTATATAAGTTTTTGTATAATTGTTATTGTAATTAATATTTGTAAAGAATTAGCTCTAACTTTTTAACTCCATTAACTGTAGCTACGGAGAGTCTAGTCATAAATAAATCACAATTACGCCAAAATCGAAGCATATATAACGATGTTCTGAATATGAGCAGGGACATCATGCTTCTGCTATAAAATTGTTGGGATCAAGGATATCAAAAAAAAGTTGTTAGAATGAATACTCGTTAATTAATGGCCTACAGAGACTAAAGTTTTGGATGACTAAAAACATTGAATTGTGTGTGAAATATAAAGGAAATGGCTTTTATTATTGTAGACCATTTCTTTCTCAAAATCATATACTACAGTAACCATACTGAAGATTACTGGGATGAACTGAAATAAAGTTAAGATGCTTTAAAGATATGGATAGCATGTCTGGAAGATACAGAATATTATATGAAAAACGAGGAAATCACCTAAATTGAAAAAATGAAAACCAAAGAACCTCCAAAAGAGATAAATCAGACTTGCTATTGTGTGACACTTTTTCTCTATTGTGCTATTATCTTATCCTATTTACAGCGTCAGTGTTTACATGGTCAAGCCTCCAACACAATCCTATCTCCATCCATCATTTCAAGTCTTTCAAAAGAAGTAGAACTTTGGAATCAGACACAAAAATGGAAGAGGA
Source organism: Erythroxylum carthagenense (assembly GCA_026413575.1). Lineage (NCBI taxonomy): Eukaryota > Viridiplantae > Streptophyta > Magnoliopsida > Malpighiales > Erythroxylaceae > Erythroxylum > Erythroxylum carthagenense. The sequence goes on from JANZLD010000003.1 coordinate 52,957,237, forward strand.
CCAAATGAGGTCTCAAAAGACCTAGCTAACCTGTCAGTGAGTTGAGTGAATGTCCCAGAAGGTTGTCATCCTTCAAGGAGACGCTTAGGAAAAACTCAAACGATTGAAGTAGTGATGAGCATGCAGAAGCTGATTTCGCGTTACTGGAGGATCAAGACGAATTAAGTGTATACTAAGACCTATCTCCGGGTGAAGAATATCTAGAAGACTCACAATGGCCAAAAATCAAAATCACTACGACGATGAAACAAATAACCTGAAAGGCATAGAGTTCTTTCGCAAATGTCCTAGGTAGGAATATTGGATTCACCTTGATATCTAGACATTGTCGAACCTTTAAGGCAACCTAAAATCGTTGATGTATGTAAAGGATTTTGCCTTCACTACAACAAGGTAACCCTTTAGCTTTTTTTTTTTTTTTTTTGCAACGAATTTAAAATCGTAGCTATAAGCAAGCTTTTGGTGACATTTTTTAAAATCGTCGTTAAATGGTAAGCCTTTGGCGATACTTTCTTGAAATCGTTGTAAAAGGCTTACCTTTTGGCCACAAATTTTATAATTGTTGTGCTTAAATAACAAAATTAACTCCCTGATTTATATTGTAAATTCATCTTTTACTTGATCATTTTGTGACTGAATATTATATTGATAAATGAAAATTTTAACATTACTAGCAATGATTCTAAGTTTAAAAATAAATTTAGCTAACAACAATGTTAAATCATTTCAAAAATTTATGAAACTATAAACTCAAAATTAGTTAATATTATATAGATTTATACTTTTTATTTTTCTCTTTTAAATTATATGAATTGACAATTTTATATAGTGTCACAAAATTTTCAAATAGTTTTAACATTAAGTTTGTATATAATGATATATGATTCTTACCAAAAAATAATAAATAAGGACATATGGTAGGTAATATAATATAATGACATATGGTAAGTAATACAAGATTTTAATGACAACTTTAATAATTCTTACAGACAAAATAATAAATAAAGAGAAAAAGATAAGGAATTTCACACCTATTCTATCGAAGAGAAAAGGATATAATTTTTTTTCTAGATTCCAAGTTAGACTCTATAGATAAGGTCAATGAATTATCTATGCCTGGATTCTTAAGAAGGCTCTTTGCATGTTCGAAAGCATCAATTGAAACAGATAAAGATCTTCCCCCAATAGTTGGTTTATTGACATCCTCTTTCAACAACTTATTGGCTTTAACTAAACTACCATAAGATACATTGAACGATTTTCTAGTTGTAGTATAGAACAGTGAATTAGATAAACCACACGTATCATGCGTTTCACCTGAGGAACAAACAGTGCAAAACAATCACCTTAATTTCTAGATAATCCTTTGAAATATTAGATCCTAAAAACTTAAATATCTAAACCAAACAGTATAAGGAACCAAAATTCAGACACATGTATACCCGATTAAATGGCTCTATCATCGTCACAACCAACATGTATAGTTTTCACAATCGACAACTGTTTCAAAACTACCAGTTTGCTTAATCATGTATTGTTAGGTTATATGTTATATATCTTTCATTTAGTTTTGACATCTTATTTATTAATTAGACATATAAGATATTAATTAGATAATGACTTTGATTCAAAAAGCTATTGGTGATAATCTTTTAGTTGTGATAGAGTCATATCCTTAATTAATGTATATCTTGACAAGAAGTATGATGGATTTTTGGGATAATAGTTTAAGGGTGATAAAACTCTATCTTAAGTTAGAGTAGTGTATTACGTGGAGTCAAGGTTTACTGCTAGATTTTGAGGATAGAAGAATAAAAAGGGAAGTTGTTTTTGCATGGATTGTGTGTGGATAAAAAAAAAAAAAGGGGATTTTGTTTTGCTGGGGGTGAAGAGTTTTTGCTGGTGAGTATCGTGGATGTATTTATCAATGGTAGAGGTGGATTCGTTGTGGTCTTGATCTAAGGTGTAGAGGGTGTAACTTTATTTTTGGGAAATATATAGTTAAAGTCTATGTGCTGTTAAGATGGAGGGCATCATCGTCCACACGTTTTTCAAATTTCGCTAATGAAACTATGGTGGTGGGGCTGCTTTGCTTTTGGTGGTTCGTAGATTTGAGGCATTTAAATTGTTTTTTGGAAAACCAAGCTGAGTCTCGAGTCTAAAATGAGGAAAAAGAAAAACAAGGAACCAACGCGCTTGAGGGGAAACAAGAACAAAAGTGAGATGCGGCTTTGTGTTGATTGTGAATCTTCTCATTATTATTGTGACGACTTTAAGATTTATTTTAGTGGAGCTGAACCTTTCGGAAAGTTGTTATTCTCTTTTATCTCAAATGTATTATTGTTTTGTTCTTAGTTGATTCAAGATTTGAGATATTTTTTATTAATTGTCTTTTAATTAAAAAGAGTGTTGAGAAAATTCTCTGTTGAAGTTAACACGAGTCAGTCGTGTTATTGGGTGTGAAATTCCTTTCACGGGTAATGAGGACGAGGGATAACATCAAGAGTTGGATGATGTCGGCTTAGTAAAACCTTGTATAAAAACTATTATTGTTAGTGAAAGTATTAAGCCAGGCGAGAGCTCCGCAAACATAAGCAAGGCGTTTCGAACATTGAAGGTAAGTGGTTATTAGACTTTGAGAGATTTGCTATTCAGTAGGGAGAATTATGTAAGATACCTCCCATTGGAGCTCATTTCCACCATTGGAAACTATCTGTCACATAGACATTTTGCGATGAATTTGTGTTAACAATTTTATTCTAAAAAGGCAATAGAAATAAAAACAAGTCATAGATATAATTAATATAAAAGAAGAGTGTACAATTAAATAAGGAAACAAAAAAATTATATAAAGTTATATGCAATTAACAAAATATTTACAAAAGAAGCAAAGTCAAAACTTATTTTTTTAGCCAGTTAAAACTCCCCTACACAAGCACATTTTAAGTTTGCCACTCATTCTTAAAAATTAATAAAACCCAGAGCACATGCCACAGATTAATAAGTGTTCAAACATCTTTAAGAATACAAGACTTCTTATTTGAATGTTCTTATCACATCTGACACGCGTCTAAGATTATTAATGGATATTAATAAGTTAATATAATTGGTTGAAGTTGAGTTTATAACCTACTCACATTACAAAAGAAAGTTTCTATTGCATGCAAACAAAGATGCTTATCAATCAAGGTAAAATTCACTACTTATCTTGGTGGATGTGATCAATCCATACATTATGCATTATTTCTGACCAGAAGCATCAGCAAAAGAGAACATCTTAAACTTAAACCTATAACAAACAATAGAAACATTGGAAATAAGAAGAAACGATGAAGAAATGACTGTGGAGATCTAGGATAATCATTTATGCACACAAATATCTCACTTTCTCACAAATTTTCAACATCAAATTGCCTTGATCCCCATATCACCGTCATTATACACTTTTGTTTTCATTCATTTGATTTGGAAAGTTTTTTTCCAACAATTTCACAATGTTATTTTTATTTATTAATTGAGACAACTTGATGAAATTAAATAAAAAATAGACAAACATATAGAGACAACAAAGGTTTACACTCACCTAGATGAAGTCCAGCACACTATGTATAGGTATTGTGGAAATGAATTCTCTGAAAAACCAAAACCCTCGTGTGGAGATGAAGATAAAGATGCACATAAGTGGTGAAGACGAAGACGAAGACAAAGACGAAGATGTACATTAGAGACAAAGATGGGCATCAGAGACAAAGATCATGCTAGGACCTTCGACAATGCAACTGCTAAAAACTTAATCGTAGCTAGGAAGAGGATGACAGGAGGAAAATGATGATTTCATCCTATCTTTAGGAAATTAGGTTTTTAATTCTATAAAACAACATGATTTTGGCTTTACCTTTGACAATGAATACAAAAACCATAGCAAAATGGTCAAACATAACCGACAGTTTTTAAAAACGTTTAGCAAAAGAGGAAATACTTATGCGACTATAATATTAATTACAATTATTATCTATACATTCATATATTATTATATTAATTACCATATATAATTAGAAACTAATTACAATATAATTAAACAATAATTGCAATATAGTTAGAAATAACCTCTCTACTAGTTAGGAGTAAGGCTACAAACTACTAGACTTCCTCAGACATCGCACCTCAACAAGATTTATACTGGGTGCTGTTATTGTAATAATTGCAATATAGTAAAAAATAGAAATAAATATTAAATATTAATATGAAATTCATAAAAATCAAATTTATTATTATTCAGAATGATTGTAAGTCTAAAAATAAAATTAGTTAACAAGAATGTCATTTCAACAATTTATAAAACTATAAACTTAAAACTAATTAATATTACATACATTTATCCTTTTTATTTTTCTATTTTAAAATATATGATTTGACAAATTTATGTGATGTCACATAACTCTATATATTATATATAAATTGTATAATATTTTATAGAATTTCTATATTACATAAAATTTGTTATATATGTATAGATTTGGTGATGATTCTATACATCGTCACTAAAACTTAGACTTTGGTGACGATTTAGGAAAAACATTTTCAAATAGCTAGCCTTTTGCTATGCTTATGGTATATCGTCACAAAATGGTTAGCCATTTGTGACGGTTTATTTTGTGACATTTTTTCTAAATCGTCGCAATTGGAAAACCATTGACGACGAATTATGTAATCGTCACAAAATGTTGATGTAAATTGTCTCCACGTACGCATTTCTTTGGCGACGCTTTTTATAAATCATTGCTAATTCTTAACCTTTTGGTGGCATTTCTTTAAATTTGTTGCCAATGGTCGACTTTCAATGACTTTTTCATGAAATTGTCGCTAAATGTTGGTCATAGTTGGTCAGAATTTAACCCAAACGATGTCATTTGTGTTAGGAATTTAGACCTTCCAAACCCACACCCAAGGATATATAATAGACAAAAATATCAGAAAAATAACAACACAAGAGAATTTACGTGGAAACTCACCGGAGAAAAACCACGGACACCGAGAAGAAACTACAAAATTTTGACTTTATTTGGTGTACTAACTAAGGAGGTGGCAACCTCCTTTTATAGGTAAGAGTCTTGCCCCAATTGTTGTCTCCAACCAATATGGGACAACAAAGGAGCCAAACCCAATAATCTTCACCTTGATGACTTTGATTGATCCCACAATCACGCTCCACCTCAATGAAGATCTCCTGAAAATAACATAATTCTCATCGTAGAGAATTATCATGTTTTAAAGCATCATGCTCCACCATAAAAGCATACCCACTCAGAATAAACCAATTCCAAGACTTTTACTTCGGCACATGTCGAAAACAACCTTGCCGAAAAATTATGGTGCAACTCCCATGTTTGGCTTTCCTGGAAGTTCATCAGCCATCGACATAAATTCCACCACACACC
>JANZLD010000003.1:52977538-52990989 GCA_026413575.1 Erythroxylum carthagenense
GGGTGGGGGGTGGGGGGTTCGATTTTTAGTTTTAGGGTTATCTTTTTTTTTTGCAAAATGGTCCCTGGACTTGATAACATTACCGGAATGGACCGGTATTTTGCAGTATCTACGGTACCGATCGGTACCTGCCAGAAACGGTTGGTACCGAGCAGAATTTAAAACCGGTACGAATAAACCCGTACCAGTACCGGTTTTCGGCCGGTACGGTACGTACCGGCCGATACAGTACGAAATTCGTACCATTGGTCCAACCCCACAAGAATCAAGCTTTGTTCCACTCCAAAGCACGAATTACCCGATCTCGCAAAAACTAAGGGACATTCACTCTAATTGGGATAAAATGCGTGAACAAATTGACAGCTTCCAAAACCAATTCTTGGATTTGCAAATTCTCCTTAGGAAAATGAGTGTCAATTGATTTTTTTTCTTTTTCATCATATTTCATTCTATGTTATTTCACTTCCTCCCTATACTCTTTTATTATTTTTGATAATGACAAAGGGTGAGAGTTTATGTTGATTTTTTTTTACATATTTCTGCATATATGATGATATATTTCTCAATGCTACCTCAATTATATATATGATTGATTCTGTTATTAAACTTGTGAAAATTTGTGATATATAAATGATAGGTTCCTTTTTTAAGAGACAAACTCCTTCTAATTATGTCTAAACATAAAAAAGTCACATATATCTTTCAAAATCATCTATTATCTCTTTGAATTTTGAAAAATATATCTATTACTACTTGCCATCATCAAAAAGAGGGAGATTATTAGCTCAAATTTTATATTTAACGATTTTGATGATAACTATATAATATTTCAAAATTCAAATTGGATTTATTTTCTTGTATTGATAACGGTATTTTTTAAGAAAATAAAATCATAGAAAAATTACTTCCTTTTTTACAGGAACCTTCTTAGTAAACTTTCCTTATTAACGTCTAGAGGATCTTACCTTTTTGAACAATTAGCTCTGGAAATTTTCGTTCCAACATAGATGATATTGAAAATCCAAAGTCAACTCAAAATTAAGATGAAGCAACGTCTAATTAAAGAAATGACTATTTAAAGAAGAGCAACAACACTTGTGAAGTAACAAACATACACAGGCTTTCGAATATTTGAGCAATATCTATATTCTTGAGAGTCGTATCATTCTTATTTTGCTTTAAAAAGTGAAATCATTTTATCAAAAGAGAAATTGTTATTTGATAACTTACTTTTAATTTTACATTTTATTTTTCTGTGGGCTTTTAAAAGTTTATTATACACTTCGTATGTGGAAGGTTGGAGAACCTTGAAAAATATGCACTTGTGAGCTTGGAGAGGATAATCAAATTTAATACTCAGATTCTTATAGTGAAATACTCAAGATGGATACTTGGAGACTAGACGTAGGCTTGGTTGTTAGCCGAATCGGTATAAATCTACTGTGTTATTCTTTCTCTCTTCTTAACTTTTAAATTTTCACGTTATAAGTTTGTGTTTTCAAGAGGTTCTTTTAGGTTTTCAATAGGTTTCTTATGTTTCTATAAAGCAAGAGGTTCTTTTGATTTAAGCGTCAACAGGATCCTATCAATTAATATGCTTATTTCTATTTGAGCTCTAGTAGACCCCAATCAATTGGCAGACTCCTTTCTTTTTTAGCGCGAATAGGATCCTTTTGATTAATAGATTTCTTTTGTATTTTAAATAACTAACATGATCCTTTCTTTTTAAATGTTAACTGGTTCCTTTCGAAGTTTAATAGGAACTTTTCATTTACCAATCATTTTTGCTTAAGAAGGATTTTAAAGATTTAAAATACCGGACAATATTTTTTACATACAATTCACCCCCATCTTGCGTGTGTTTGCTTTATCAATATTGTTAATTGAATGTGTGATTTCATTAGTGAACCTGGCCTCTTTTCAATTGGTTTACATGGTGACCATTTAGTTTTATTGACATGTTGATCTATAAGGTGTTACTTGGTATAAATTCAACCCATCTACTAAGAAAATTGGTTTTTTTGTTAATATTTTACTGTGGTTTTAGATACAAAGAGTGCATGTTGGATGCAATTTTGTAGTGTAGAGATGCAAGTGCTTTTCAAATAAAGGTAGTGAGATTCAGGAGTTTGGAATGTTAAGTTTTTCTTTGAAATATGTAACTATAAACAATATGCTCTTTCTAGATGGGTAATGATTAGAAACAATAATTGAAACCAAGTTTGGCGACGTCTTGGATCTGTCTAGGTTTTTCTCTTATTGGATTGGCTCAATGACCTTAGGAGACAGTTAGAGCGGGGAACAAACCAGTTATTTCCGTTATTCTATACGTATCTTATTTCATGAGCATCTATCTATCCAATAAATGAGACTTATAAAAATTAGATGGATGAATGCTTATAGAACAGGGTAGGCACAGGATAATGTAAACAGGTGATCTAAACTTGTCTGAGCGAGCAGCATTTTGGTCTTGCTTCTTATTTATAATTAAATCAATATTGTGTCATTTAGACTCTTCACCCATATGGAAAAAAAGCTATGTGTACGGAATGAAAACTCATGTTTGGTATTAACAGAGGTAACACTTTCATTACCTCATTTTCAACAATACTCTATTCTTTTAGATTACTAGAAGATTGAGATTTATTGTTAGCTATACTCTATTCTCATTCTTTATTATATTCATTCATATTCTCATTTTTATTACCTTCTGTGAACCAAGCACTCCCTAAATTCATTCACAAAAAAGACTTAATTGTATTTAAGCTTGTCATAAATTGTGACACTTATGCCTTTCGAAAGGCGAGAAGTGCTAGTGTTTCTCAAGGTGCTATATGTATGTAAATTGAATTTACGTTGTCTACCTAAACAGGAGCATGCGAAGCCTTTGAGCCATGTATACACATGTATGTAACAATGGACCGGCCTAATTTGGAAGTGAGAAGGTGCATTTAACCTGCGATAAATTTTTGTCAATATTTTCTCTTTTCAATATTTTCTTTTTATCAACACAAAAAAAATAACTAAGAAAAGACAAAATTGAAAAGCGTCTATTGTCTAATGGATAAGACAGAGGTCTTCTAAACCTTTGGTATAGGTTCAAATCCTATTGGACTCAATATTTTTTCAGATAGAATATTTTTGACTGACTAAAAAGGAGCATGCGAAATCTTTGAGCCATGTATGGACATGGCTGTAACAATGGACCGCCGTAATTTGGAAGTGAGAAGGTGCGTTTAACCTGCGACGTTAGACAAGACGCTGAAAGGAACGTGATTACTTTTTGTCTGGATCGAACGAAGCAACTCGTACAAGTCAATCAAATTGAAGGCTTTCTAGTGAAACTATGAGTTGTGCTCATGGCCGTACCTTTTTGACCCAATCGCTCCCCGTCCAAGGACACAGCTAAATGTAGCTTGGAACAACGGTTGAGATCAATTCCAAAATCAGTTCAAGCAAGACTTTTGTCGCCAGGAAGGTTCTCTCGACTAGTATTTGCCTTCTTTGAAACGTTTCGTATTGCAGCAACTTGTATCACCTAACCCAATGAAGTATCCTTTCCTGGGTAAAAACTGTATTTATGTTCAATAAAGATCTAAAGAACTTGTAATATACACACGTCCCAAGTCCCCCTAATGCTCGGAGGTGGTTTTCTAAGATTGTTTTAATCTTATTAGTAATACTCTTGAAAAAGGTAAATTAATTTAAATTCAAGTGAATAAGTATGGTTAAAGAATTAACAGCTTTTCACTTATTCCATTTATACTTAATTGGAGCTTTGAGTGCCTCCATGTCCATGTATCAGCACCGTCCCTGAATATGTAGCGAATGTTCCCAATACTTTTAAAACTTGAAAAGAATGGTGTGAAAGCGTCAATTTGTACGCTGAATCTTTTCTAAACTACCACGGGAAAATAATGGCATCCATGTCCATTAATATAATGACAAGTGATATTGATCTTTCTAAGTAAAATTGATGTGAAAGTGTAGGGCCACAAGCTTGACGGTGGAATGAACATTACAACCCAAAAACTATTTTGTATATGATATATTAGGGCGAGGAAAGAAGTCTTCACATTAGCATGGAGTTGCTTTTAAATGAGTTTGATATAAGTGAATTTAGAATTAAAAGTTACTGTATAAATGAAATTTAATAATGTTTCAAGAGATTGAATTATGATTAATTTTATTAACCAAAAATTATTACAACAACAATAACAACGCTTAAGTATAAATTCTACTGAGACGTTAAATCTAAAGAAGTACAGTACTAATTAGAAGAGAGACTGTTTTGAATATTAACTAAATTTTCTTAGTATGAACAATTACAAATATTTTGAGTATCATGTTATCGTAAAAATACTTAATAATTATTATATTTTTATACATTATAATTACAAATTTAAACTAAGTTCATGATCATAGTAAAATACATTTATGCAATGTGAATTTAGATAAGAAATTGTATTCTTATAGAATTTTTTTAAGTAAAACATAATTATGTATATATACAAAAATTATACAAGTATCAAAAACATTTATTAGATACCCAAAAAATTAGGAATATATTGTTTAAAAATATTTCTAATTTAGGCTTTGTCCAAATTTTTTATTATTCATATGTTCACTTTTAAATTTTATTTAAAAAATAATTTGACACAATATGACTCAAATTTTGTTAAAAGCATTTCCAAATTTTAAAAGTAAGTTGATAGTATATGTTCTAAAGTATACCATTTTTTCTTATATGTTATAAAGTATACCATTTTTCAATTAATAAGAAAGTAAGTTTCTAATATTTTAATATATAAAAAGTTCAAGAAAACTAGTTAGAAAGGTTAAAAGTAATTGACATGGATATTCTCTAAGAGCCTCTAATAATAATAATAATGGAGCTCATTCATCAAGATAAATAAGGAGCGTTGTATCCAGAACTATGCTCTAGTTAACTTGTATTAGGCTTTTGGCTTTTTGTTCCTTTTGTAAACAAACAAATAAAAAAGTAAATTGGATGAAATTTTATACACTTCAGTTTACGCATCTCAAAACGTCCAAAATAATAAAGAAAATACCTTTGTTTTGAAAATCGGATCAGACCGACTAGTCCGGTTCACCCTTAAAAATTGATTCTCAATTAAACTAGTGAGAATCGGTCAAAATCGATCAATTGACCGGTCGGATTGGTCCGATTTGATCGGTCCGAACACTAGTTCAATAAAATTTTTATTTTTTGGTATATTTTTATATTTTTTAATATTATATATAATTAAATATAATTATTGTATAATTATAACGTCACACTGGTTCGATCGGTGGTTGAACTGATCAAATTGGTGACCAATAAAACTTCCGGTTCAATGACTGATCCGAATTTCACAACATTAGAAAAGACGAATATGAACCTAATTAGTCTTCTATATACCATGTATTGGAACTTTTAAGCGGATGAACTCAAGATACAGCTCACGACTTTTCTTCTTCACTTTTTAACATAACATTTGAAAGGATACTTCAATTCCAAAGTTAGAAAGCTTGGAGATCAATTAATCTTATCAAAGCAACTTGTTTTGACTTGACGTTAAACTCTAATCATCCCATATATATGAATAACTACACGAATGTGAATACACAAAATAGAAATGGGAAAGGCTTTACCATGAGGATTGAACTGGAAAAGGATTTAATTTCTTTAATGTACATACCATCTCGAGCACATGATTTACAAATGTAATCTACGATGTGACAAAAGATTAAAAAAAAAAGTACGCTATAACAAATTAGGCATTTGCAAAAGGCAAAGAAAAAAAATTAAACAACTTGAAGAAAATGGAAAGGCCCTCACGAGCAAGCATTCGATTTCAATTGACAAATCCAACCCACCACCCATGATAGAGCTGCTACACCAATGCATGCACACCACTGCGTTAAGCTCAACTTTTCAGTATTTGCCACCTTGTTCAAGGCCTCCACCATCATCACCTGAAGAAATACGACTACACCAATGGCCATCAAGAACACCTTGTTCTTTACTATCCCTTCCAATCTCTTGTTCTTTTCAGTCACCCTTGCGTTGAACACATTGAACACTTGGCAAAGAGCAAAAGTATTGAAAATAACTGTCTTCTTCACATTCTTGGTCATTCTGAAGATTATACTACCTTTAAGTTGCAGAGTCAACAAGATGGCGGCCTGGTATAAGGCCTGAACTAGCAGATTCTTCCACATGCTATATGAAATCAGTAGTTCTTGTTTATCAGCTGGCGGATTCCGCATGAGATCATCGGTGGGTTGGTTTGTGGAGAAGGCAAACACTCCCAAGATGTCTACGAGGAGATTTAACCACAGTACTTGTGCTGCTGTCAGAGGTGCTTCACTGCAATAAACAGCTGCGATGAAGTTGAAAACAAAGGCAGCAATGTTGACAGTGAGCTGAAATTGAATAAAGTTGTGAATGTTGCTGAGGAAGCACCTTCCCCAGCTTAAAAGCCTCGCGATAGAGGTGAAGTTATCGTCCAACATTACTATGTCTGCGCTCTCCTTTGCCGCTACAGTGCCTTGAATTCCCATGGAAAACACAACATCTGCTTTGGTTAGTGTAGGGACATCACTTGAACCATTTCCTGTCACTGCCACCACGTGCCCTTTTCTTTGAAGACATTGAACCATCAGAAGCTTGTCCAGTGGTGACGATCTTGCCATTACTCTGATTCTATCAATCCTTTTCATTCTCTCTTCAATCGAGTAATTTCTGAACTGCTCACCTTCTACCACCACTTTTGCTGTCTCTTCCTCTCCGTTCAGAATTCCACATTCTATTGCTACGGCTGTTGCCGTGTAAACATTGTCCCCGGTGATCATTTTAACATTCACCTTCGCGTCCTTGCACAAATTGATGGCTTCTTTAACCCCTAGTCGACTTGGATTCTCCAATCCGGCAATTCCTAACAGGGTGAGACCGGACTGTTCGAGTTTCTCATAGACTTGATCGTTCTGTTCTAGAACTTTTCTGTGCGCGAAAGCGATGGATCGCAGGCCTTTAGCTGACATTCTCTCAATTATTGCCTCAAGTTCCATTCTTTCTTCTCCATTCATGTCTTTTACAGTTCCGTTTCTCTCATAATAGTATGAACACATGGGCAGTATAATCTCAGCCCCACCCTTCCAATGGGTGTGAACTGCCTTTTCATTTGCCTTCCTCATCAGAATCCCACTTCTCTTTCTTTCAGAATTGAAGACCTTTACGTCAATCACTTGGCAATCTTGCTTTATTTCCTTGATATCCATGCCCAAACATGTTGCACCCCATTCAAGTATTGCCTTTTCGGTTGGACTACCAGAAATCTCAAGAGTTGATCCAGCATTTTGCTCGCCAACTATGCAGGTGTTGTTTAAAGCAAGCCCTTCCTTTAGCAACTTGGATACGCCAGGTTCAATCTCAATCAAAGAACCGCCACCAAATGCTTCTTCTCCCATCCATAACTCTGCAACCTTCATCTGGTTTAAGGTAAGTGTGCCAGTTTTATTTGAGCAGATGGTTGTAACAGAAGCCATGGTTTCAAAAGAAGAAAGCTTACGAGCCATGACATTTTCGTCTTTCATTCGCTTCATAGAGTAAGCAAGGGTTAAAGTCACCGCCAGAGGCAGACCTTCAGGAATCGCCAAGTTCAATACAGTCATTGATGAGTTTAAAAAGCCGACCATTGCCCTGAGCATTTCACTGAAACTTTTCTGCGTGTTATTGAACAACAGCACCATGAAGATCATCATAGCTACTGCCAATCCAGCCTTCCCAATACAAGAAGTCAGCTTATGGAGACTTTCTTGTAATGGAGTCTCCTCAAGGTCTATGTTCGCAGAACTCATTGTCTCTCCCCATAAAGTGTCCATCCCAACAGATGTGACAATCATGAAGCCAAGCCCATCAATCACCTTCGCTCCAGATAGCAAAAAAGGGTTTCTGCTAACATCAACACTAACGATATTGTCTGGTTCTCCTCCGTTGTTGGATTCCTCCACTTGCAAACAATAGCCTTCCAGTAACAAGCCATTAGCTGGTATCTTATCTCCGATCCTCAAAGAAACGACATCTCCGACTACAATGTCAAATATTGACACAAGAAAGTGCCGTCCATTTCTCACCACTTGCACCTTAATATCATCGCTTGCATAAGAAACCTCTCTTGATTCGTTTGATAGCCAGAAGTTAGCTCCGGCGCAGAGAGCAACAACTAGAAACACAGCGACGATGTTGCTTACATCGTCGTACCAGCGGGAGTAGCCATGTTTAGACTCTGACTGTTGCTCGAAGCTGAATCCAAGAGACAAAACAGCGCAGACCAAAAGAATGATCATGGTTGATCCCTTGAGAGCTGCTAAAGAAAACCCAAGAAAGGTTCTCCGTGGCGGTTTCGGATATGTATTTGCACCGAAAACGTTTCTTCTGTGAAGAAGGTCGTTCTCACAATCTGAGATGCCCTCCTTCACATTACTTCCAAGAATTGTAGCAACTCGTTGAACTCCTCCCAGTTCATTCAAGAGTTCAATACTCTTTTCTTTTACCATGTTAATGAGGGTTTTGCGTGCAACGTCGTTCAGATGTGAAAAGACATGATATGGGGTATCATGATCATTACTACTGATATCAATGGCGAAATGGGAAACTGAAGTTTCCTTGGGAACTTTGTTTGCAAAGTGACGAATTGTCCTCAGAAAACAAATGGCAGTGAAAGCAGTGCGCCACCGTCGTTGGGGGCGTTGCCCGGTAGAGAAATATTTGACAATCATCGGCTTTGTAAGAGAAGGCTACTACGAGCAAAATTGCAAACAAAACGTATAGAAAAACCAAGGCAAGTGAAACCAATGGATATTCTGGTTATTGGAGAGACTATCGTCATCTGGTTGAATTTGGCTTTATAGGAGGGAATTTTGAACTTGTCAAGAACAGTAAAGAAACTTACACGGACAAAAAAGTGTCAGTGCCATCTTTTTCCATGTCGATATTGCACGCGTTACCAGTTAACCGAAGGCAAGAAGTTACCTTGGGAGCTATTGATGTATTCACACTTCTTTCCATCTGAATCCGATCTGCCTTTCGAGCTTACTGCAAACATCAGCAGGGAGGTGAGCATGCAATGCAAGAAGCCAAAATGGACTTGAAAGGAAGTTGATTGAGTCCAAAAGTACGTGCCATGAACAGAACTTATGTCCTGCAGTAGAAGACTTCAATTTGATACTCTGTAAGTTGACCCGATCGATGCGAAAGACATTATATGACGTTACTTTCGCCTCCGCGTCTCAGGTCGCCCCCGTGTTGACCTCAAAGACGACGATCCACCGTATATTTTTCGTTGCCACGTTGAGAAGGTTCTCGTGCTCCTTCGGCAATAGTGCTTAACTCAATTTTGGTCAATGCACACACACACACATATATATATATATATATATATAATAGGAGGATGGACTACTCACCTTGATTTTCCATCGCTTTAGTCTTTGTGGGTATAACACTTCAAGTTATATGGCTACCAAAGTCAAAGATTTCAACGAGTAACATGTAAAACATTTGTCCTTAGGGACAATTTTGTCTATGTTTCATAAAGTTAGACTAACATTAATTGCAATTTTAGTTTTTAAATAAATTACTGATTAAGTTGTGTCATTTGATCCAAATAAAGATAATAAAGTAGCCCAATAAATAATCTAGATTAATGGGATGAAGTCCGGATAAAAAATGACTCCCGATTAGTATAGACCGGGTCCATATCAGCCTTGTAATTGGGAAGTTCGATATAGAAGCTATATAAAGGTTAAAGTTTCCTGCAGGCTGCAGTTACTCATATCAATCGAAAGCATAAGAAATTCCTAACCCGTTAAGGAAGCTTTTGTATTGAGCAAACTATATAAAGGCCTAGCCCGTGAGTCGGTGAATACTTTTCACAAAAGGTCCGGGGAGATTCAGAGACGTTTGGAGCTCGGAATTGGCATTGAAATCAGAAATGGAATCGAAATCGAGGTATTCCGCATGACCTTTATTTTTGATCCTTTCATATAGATCTGGGATACGTAATAAAGCTCACACTACGTATTATATGTGGTATCAGAGCGATTACGTGATCGGATTGCCGGAAATAAAGGTTTTTTTATTTTTCATCTCATTTGGTTTTCCTTGATTTTTTATTCGTTTTTTAGTTTTTTTACGTAAATAATTACGTAAAAGTGGTATACATAAGGTTAGCTACAAAAAACAGGTTGAAAACGAGCCGAACGAAGGGAAAAACGGGCTTCTAAGACGTCGAAAATCGCCTTCGGCATCGGAGGAATGGGAGACCGTCGAGCGCGTGTGGCACAAGCGCCCGATGGTGCTACAGTAGCATGCAGGGCATTGCACGCGCCAATCGCGGCACGACACGTCGCTCCACACAGCCCGCGTTCCAACCGCATGGAACGGCGGATGCGTGCGTGGCATGCGCCTATTCGAACCGTCCACATGGGTGACACATGGCTTGGCAGATGTGGGATGCGTGTCGACACGTGCAGTGCACGCGCCGTACAGTGTCCTCTTGTCTGTGAGGGCGAGGCACGCGCCAGATGCTTGTGGGGTGCGTGTGGATGCTCGCGTGCGCGATGACGTCAACGGCTAACGTCACGTTTGCTACAGTGTTAAAAAAAGGAAAAAACTCCCAAAAATTTTAGATTTCCTATAAAGGTATCCCAGGGTGTTTTGGGTCAGTTTTCTGATACGAGAAATTTATAAAGTAACCTTTTTTCTATTTTCTGGATTTATTACATTAGTAATAAATTAAAATTTAACTTTAGAAAAAGGAATTAAGGTATTCTGAATCTAATTTCGATTGAATTTTCATGCTTTAGACATCGTATGAGGGAGATACATGAGGTTCTCATGTCTCGAGTCTCATTTTCAGTATTCAGGATTGCATGATAATCAATCAGAAACATGAATTGAGACATTCTGAAGTCATTTTTGAGTGAATTTCCGTGTAATGAACTTGCCATAAGGGAGATACATGAGGTTGACGTGTCTCAAGAGGTTAGTTCAGTATCCGGTGACATACAATAGTCACTCTACTGAGATTTTTCTTTTACGAAGGTCTCAAATGAAGTTTTCGAAGAATGTCTTCAGCACGTGTGTGTGACGATGAGTCTGTGCATAAGGATTTTTGCATTTATTGAGATTACATTGGCACATACGGTATGCCCATCAAGAATGTGGGGATGATATAAAGATGCATCCCTTGTGTTTGCGGACTTTTGGGATGCTGATGAGAATGTAGTCATCAAAGTGATCTTTAAAGTCAGTATTCTGAATTGTTTTGCTTGCATGTTGGGGGATGTCTCTGATTTTATGTTTGGTTATTCTGCCCAAAGGTGTTGGCCTTACATAAAATTTTGAGATGTGCATAAAAACATTGGATGGAGGAAAGCTGTTGCTCAAGTGATCTATTCACCCAAAGGTGGTAGTGTCATGAGAGTTAATGGTTTGTATTCTGATTGCTTTTATGTGTGGAAGTCTAATTGCAATATTATGTATTCAGCCCAAAGGTGTTTCATAATATGTGTGATCGGATTTTCAGGAAAGATACTATTCAATGGATTTAGTATCGTTGTTGTCCTACATTTGTGCTGATTGAAAGTTTATCATCTTGAAGTCACATTTTCAATCAACTAAATCACTGTCACCATTGAAACCCTTGCTGGTTTCAATATAAAGAATTGGACGGAGGATGTTTTGAAGGTTATGGAGATAGCTGTGGTTGAAATGGTCGTATAGACGGGTAAGCCATCTCCAATTACATAAAGTAGCCTATGAAGCCTAGGATCGGTCTAACAGATTATATCTGACGACCATTTCCATACCTTACCATTTGCAATGTGGACTTCCAAACACAGACATAGCGAAGGAGTTTCTTAATAATGTCTCCCAGTGGTACATAGTCTTATCTGGTATTGAGACAAGTGCCTTGTTGAAAGTATTATTCTCTATGAAGTATACAAAGGAAAAGGGGAGTAATGGAGTACATATAGAGAATAATTTATTTTCACAGTAGGTGAAGATATTGAGACTTCAATGCTTTGATATCCCATTGTGTTGCTGAAGTGGAGAAACTCAAGCTGTTACTCCTACAGTCCTGGAAGCAGCTTAAGGGAAGACAAAGATGAAGCCCATTAAGTTCAACATTAAGTTCAAAGGTAGAAAGTTCAAATCTTCTCCACATGCTGACATTGGTCAAACTAGGTCTGGTAAAGGTCCTTAGGACATAAAGAAATCAGTAGTATGAGGTTTAAAGGGAAGACTGTGACCATCGGGTTATTCTTTGGTTTATCAATTATGAATCTAATTTGCGATAGTCACATTAAGTATAGGTGGCTATTTAGTTGAACATCTGATCAGGGTGCTTCCACAATGCAGTAGTTCATATCCAGGATAAAGCCAAATAAAGGGAAGGAGGAACTAATAGTTCACAGCAATAAAGAGAGTAATACCTATAGGGGGTGTATGTATTGAACTTTATAGTAAGGTTCATTAGGGTTTACACGATGTTAGACCAATGGTGGTTGAAAAATTAAATCCTTTTATGTTTAATAATAATAAAATGTATAGAATTGATTAAGAAATTATTTCAGGTGTTGTAATTTAAATAAAAGACTTGTGCAAATCAAGATAGCAGATAAACCATTGTGAAATCAAGATGGAAATTATCTTCAACGTGCTAGAGATATTCAACTTGAAGATTATGGGAAGATTTTGTTAAATCTATCAGTTGGAATCAGCACCAGTCGAGTAGCATATCACAAGTCGACTAATAAATTCAGATATGTCAGATGGGGCATGACACAAGTCGACTAACATGTGACAAGTCGACTATTAATCAGCTGGATAAGTGCACTAGTCGACTATCATTACACTAGTCGACTATTTGAAGAGCGGAGATGAAACTTGCATGGAAAAACGTTGGCACTAGTCGACTATAACACCTCGACTAGTCGACTATTAGGTAGAGCTGAACAAAACTTATCCGGATCAATCCCAAATGGAAAGAAAATAATTTTGCAACATCTATAAGCAATCAGCAACAGCTATAAGAAGATCTCCAACGACTATATTCATCTAGAAGTCTGCAAATAAATAGAGAAAAATCAAATGATCGACAAGTCTAGTCCAAAAAGCAAAAAGCATATCACTATTGTTCCAAATTTGCTCTCAATTGCTCTCAGCTTGTTCTAAATATGTACTGAGCATTATTACTTCATCTTTATCTTTGTTATTATTGTGAGTTGAGTGATTGGTAGAAAATCACTTGTGAGGCAGGATTTGTATCGGAAAACAAATCGGTTGTGAGGCGTAGCTTGAGCCGAAAGTCAAGTTGTATTGAAAAGTTCACACTAAACTAAAAAGTGTGTAGTAAAGTGTTTTGACAAAATCCTAAGTGGGA
>JANZLD010000003.1:53006569-53018472 GCA_026413575.1 Erythroxylum carthagenense
ATTTGTTTGAAACATGTATCTACTAATGATCAATTAGCTGATATTTTTACAAAACCTCTTAAAGAAGAATTGTTTGTAAACATCAAATTGAGACTTGGTATGTGTGACTTGAATTCTATTGGTTAATTATATTGTTATGCTCACATTAGCACAGCAAAATGGTCCAGATATTAGGCCAATATGCAATTCCATCTGAGAATCCATCATCATAATCTGCACTTAGGCTAAAATGTGATTTATTTGGAGTTTAGCAATATTCCAGTCTACTAATTGGAGTTTAAATCGACTGAGATTGAGGAATTAATCGAGTTATTCTGTTCTACCTGTTGAAATATTACAGTTATAGTCGACTAATAGTCTTCGACTAGTCGACTAATACTCATATTTTTCTCAACCAGTCGACTAATCCTTTTCGACCAATCGACTAGTTTTATGTCAGACAACCCCCACTCTTAGTTTTATTTTTATTAGTCGACTAATGCAGTACCAGTCAACTATAAGTCATCTGGGTTTCTGTATAAACTCAATTTTTCCCCAAATCTCTGAAAGGCTATCATCTTCTCCTTCAAAAACTCTTCTTCCTAGTCGACTATTATCCTCTGATTTCTTCAAATCCAACATACCCATTCTCAATCCTCTTTCAAAAACGCTAAACCCACTTATCAATCCTTCAAATCATCCTCCTTCCTCTGAAATCTCATTCACGACATTCCAAACCCTAACCTTCGAAATCTGTTTCTATTCCTATAAAATCCTCCAATCTTTCACAATGGCTCCACGAAAATCAAGTGGCAAAGGCAAAGGCAAAGGCAAATAGGCAGCAACCCCTCCACAAGGTCCACGAGTGCGTGGGTCATCTTCAAGGGGCAATATTGAAAGAGAAAATGAAGAGATTGAGTCACGGTTCATTTCAAGAGAAGCACAAAATCTCTATTATCAGGTACCGAAAACCGAAGTCCTTATTCCCTCCATACAATTTGATTGGGTAGAGTTGGACCATAGTGAATATACGGAGTTGTTCTCTGAAATTTCAAGTCTAGGATTGTGTTATTTTCTGGCATATACAGATAATATTTATGAGGATATGGTAAGAGAGTTTTATGCCAATCTTGTGGTGGTTAGAAGCAATGTTGATACGGGAGTGCATTTGAAATCAAATATTCAAGGAGCAAAACTTTTTATCTGTGAAGACTATCTGTCAAGAAGGTTTCAGTTGCCTAAGGGTGGGGTCAGGCCAAGTGCTTCTTTCCTAGATTTAAACATTTTGAGACATGAAGATGGAGATACAGATGAGGAGGTTGAAGAGAATTTTGGGTATACTGAAGCAAAAGGATAAGAATTACTTGCTAGGTTATGTTCAGACCACTCCTCACCTTATAAGGCAATGGATTTGCCTTTAAATTATAGATTATTGCATTATACTATAAATCGAGTGGTTTATTCGAAGAAAGCAAGTAGTAATCACATCACTTCTTTGGATAAAGAGATTCTCTGGCATTGGAAGAGGGGAGGAAAATAAATTTTCCAAGTCTAATCATTCAGATGATGCGAAAAAAGGCGAATCTATTAAGAGGTGAACTTAAGGGCAAAACAGCAAAGCACAAGGGAATGCCTTATGGATCCTTGATAACTTATATCACCAAGTTGCAAAAATGTAATCTGAATGCTTATGATCATTATCCATACCCTTAGAGTTGGCGATTTACCCCTTACAATCTCCGAAGTATGAAGTTGGTCAAAACAGTTGAGAAAGGATGAGTGTATTCATATCATATGAAGAAGCTAGGTTTGACTTTGGAAAGTGAACAAGTTCCTAGGAGGCAACGTTCCAAGAGGGCCGGTGATCGTCCTAGCAGCTCAAGACCAAGCAGTGTGCGACGGAGTGAGATATCTCAAGACGATCTTCAGGAGATTAAAGATCAAATGGAAGAATTAAATGATCGTGTTGATGATCAACAAAGTATGCTCATGCGATTGGAGAAAAGTGTTGATGATCAACGAAGTATGCTCACACACTTAGAGAAAAGCATTAAGAAAATCTTTGATAAGTTAGGTTGTAGACATGATGATTCTTCTTAATGATTGTTGCATTTGCCTTAGATCAACATTTCATGGTGTTTTCTTAATATTGTTTGTGATTTTCTTTTTGTTTGGATTGTTACTTAAGAATATGGACATGTGCCTTTTGAAGAATTGCTCCTCTATTTATTGCGATTTATTGTTGGTTGGTATTAATTATTTTGATTATGACAAAAAGGGGGAGTACTATGTGTTGAAATTGTTTTGGCTTATATGTTTTTTTCCTATCTTGATTTGAAATTAAAATTGTTTTTGCAAGGTTATTGGATTCATTGATTTATATAATTGAGGGGGAGTTAAAGAGAAGGCATGAAAACATTGATCAATATTTCTTTGTTTTCATTTCTTAAACAATTTCTACATGTTTTGTCATTATCAAAAAGGGGGAGATTGTTGGACCAATGGTGGTTGACAAATTAAATCCTTTTATGTTTTGATAATAATAAAATGTATACAATTGATTAAGAAATTATTTCAGGTGTTGTAATTTAAATAAAAGACTTGTGCAAATCAAGATAGCAGATAAACTATTGTGAAATCAAGATGGAAATTATCTTCAACGTGCTAGAGATATTCAACTTGAAGATTATGGGAAGATTATGTTAAATCTATCCGTTGAAATCAGCACCAGTCGAGTAGCATATCACAAGTCGACTAATAAATTCAGATATGTCAGATAGGGCATGACACAAGTCGACTAACATGTGATAAGTCGACAATTAATCAGCTGGATAGGTGCACTAGTCGACTATTCGAAGAGCGGAGATGAAACTTACATGAAAAACGTTGGCACTAGTCGACTATAACACCTCGACGAGTCGATTATCAGGTGAAGCTGAACAAAATTTATCCGGATCGATCCCAAATGGAAAGGAAATAATTCTGCAACGTCTGTGAGAAATCAGCAACGTCTAGAAGAAGATCTCTAACAGCTATATTTATCTAAAAGTCTGCAAATAAATTATGGAACATCAAGGGATCGAGTAGTGAAGTCCAAAAAGCAAAAGCATACAACTATTGTTACAAATTTGCTCCAATTTCTCTTAGCTTGTTCAAAATCTATATTGAGCATTAAAACTTCATCTTTATCTTTGTTATTATTGTGAGTTGAGTGATTGGTGAAAAATCACTTGTGAGGTAGGATTTATGCCAGAAAACAAATCGGCTGTGAGGCGTAGCTTGAGCCAGAAGTCAAGTTGTATTGAAAAGTTCACACTAAACTAAAAAAGTGTGTAGTAAAGTGTTTTGACAAAATCCTAAGTGAGATTTTAGGTAAAGGACGTAGGTCTTAGTACCGAACCTCTATAAAAATAATGTTTGCCTCTCTTCCCTACTCTTTGCATTTAAATTTGTTTAATTGTTTTGTGTGTATTAACTTCTGGTTTTTGTAGAACTTTACGAAAAAGGTTAAAATATCTATTCAACCCCCCTTCTAGATCGTTTACACACGGCACATTTTATATGTGATCTTTTGATCAATTAAGGACACTAAAGGTTGACGTTTTGCATTTAATACTTCTGTTGTACAGTTTTTGTTTAATGCAAAACATAAAGGTACAACTTTCTTGTCATATAGTTTGTATAGAATGTGTCTTACCCCGAATTAGATATATACTTCTTCATATCATGCTAAAAAAGGTATGAAGGACTTGATGAATGAGAAGTCATACATGGTGTGACATAAAAGTTTAAGCCACATTTCCTGAGATAGGATTGAGAGATTGATCAAGGAAAGCATTTCTCAATTCTAGATTAAGATGATCTGGAAACATGTACTGATGATTGCAAGGGTAAGTTAGCTAATAAGGACAATGGGGTCAACTCATACTTCTAACTTGTTGAGTATGATACATAAAGATTTCGGTAGACCTTATACAATTGCATTGTGCAATTATAAAAGTATTCTGATATTTCTTGATGATTATTCCCATCAAAGTTATGTGTTCTTGCTTAAAAACTGAAGGTTGAGAACCAGTTGGAAAAATTCATCAAGATAGTCAGATTTGATCGTGGAAGAGAATATCATAGCAAACATAGTGTTTCAGGACTTTAAAAGGTCCGTTTGTCAGATATATGGAGTCAGTTAGAATAGTAACTTAGTTCACTATGCCGAGTAGTTCTGAGCAAAATGGTGTGTTGCCGAAAGGCATAATTGCACTCTAAAGGATTTAAAGAAGTCAATGCAGAGCAGGACTAATCTATCTATCTAGAAGTTAAAAAACTCAACCTTGCGCACAATTGTGTAAATGGCTACCCTATTAAGATAGGATAATCCTTATAAAGAAAGATTGCATGCTCGTTCCTTTCATTGTTATTTAGTAAAATATCTCAACCACTTTAGAGTTACAGATTTGACTGTAGATAAGGAGGGACCAAAATAGTGGAATCACAAACAGCCAAGTTTCTGGAATACCATGTCTATGATGATGGTGGGCCTCTTGACCCTTCGGATGATAGTAGGGCGGATACTACAGTTATCCCTTACCCGCTACTCATACAACTAGATCCGACCGATCTAGATTTTTGTACCATACTTGTACAGGAACAGGAACCCATACCTGTACACAGAGGGATTCTTGGAGGTACAAGATCTAATAAGGTTAAGTAAATCCACTGGAGTGAGACAACCTGCTATCCTATCTGACAACATAGTCTGTCAAGTGTACTGGACTATGTTATTAGACATATTACGGATCCAGTTACTTTTACAGAAGTTGTTTCTGGACCCAATGTAGATGTATGGTGGGATGCGATGAATGAAGAGATGCAAGCCATGAAGCATAGTAAGGTTTAGGAGCTAGTTGATTTGCATCAGGAACTGCAAGCTCGTCAGTTGTAAATAAAGTTTAAGACTAAAAGAATTTTAGGATAAAGTTCAACGATTTATGGACTCGCTCAATTTCCTAAGGGTTCATTCATGGAAAAAGGTTAACTTTATATTACCTTTTCTCTCGTATCCTCGTAGGATACATTTTGAGTGATAAAAGCAATTATAGCTTATGATAATATAGAGTTATATCAGATGGTTGTCAAAACTATCTTCCTGAATAAAGACCTTTATGAAGTGGTCTATATGATACAATCTATAGGGTCTTAGGATCCAGACAATAGTGACCTGTTTTGTGAGTAATGCAAATCAATATATGGTTTACAATAAACCTCCTAACAGTCATACCTTACATTTGGTGAGGTTATGGCCTCTTCCAGCTTCATAGAAAATAAAGTCAAAAGATGCCTATACTATGAAGTTGAGGGGAGCAAAGTTGTCTTCCTATTACTTCATAAGAATGGTAAATTGCTCACATCAAGTCAATTGATCATATTGTATGAGGATAAGCAACTTTTGGTTAAGAACCCTGACATAAAGGACCTTAGTATAGCATCTTCTATCTTAGGTATTTAGATTCACCAGGGCATACCTCAACACTTATCAGATCTCTCGAAGAATGCATACATTGAGGATGTGTTATAAAGGTTTAATACGATTGATAGTAAACCTGTCATAACACCTGTCTCTCATAGTGAGAGATAATCTTTAGTACAGTACCTAAATAATAAAGTGAAGAGAGAGATTATGAGCAATGTTTCGTATTCTAATACGGTGGATAGCTGATGTATGCTCAGTTATGCACTAGATAGGACATTGCATTTACTATTTGACTATTTGGTCAATATCTGGTTAATCTAGTTATAGAATTTTGGAATGCAGTCTAGTGAGCGTTAAGATACTTGAAGGAATCAAGGATTATATGTTGACATATAGAAGAGTCAACAGACTAAACCTCGTAGGGAATTTAGATTTAAAATTAGCTATGTGTTCGGATGATCGAAAGTTCATTTAAGGTTCCAGTTCAAGTTTTCAAATGGTATAATGTCGTAGAAGTGTGTCAAAGAGACATGGGTAACTTCCTCAACTAGGCATGTAGAGTGCATGCTAAGGGGCTGCTTCGCAGACAGTTTAACTCAGAAATTTAATTTCTGAGTGGTCTATGGTCCATTCAGTGGCTAGACTTATTTGGTTTTACTGTGGCATTATTCTTACAGTGTTGTTTAATGACAACGAAGAATATCATAGGGTCATAGCATTTAAAGATCAATTATTTGGTCATAAGGGTGTTGACACAAAAAAAGTGAAACTAAGGTTTGGAGCATTTAAGAACTGAGGAACTGTAAGTCAATCCTTTAACTAAAGGACTTCACCCACTTGTGTTTGTAATACAAGTATACAGTATGGGTGTTTTGACGTCCTTAAACACTACTAGTTAGGGGATCGTTATGTTTGCTCCATGTACATTTGTACATCTTAAAGTGTTATGATAGTATGATGGTTACTGTTAAAGATGATCATCGTTTATCATCAGTATTACGTGTCATCATACATTTTCATAATAAATATGAAACTCTTAAGATTTGTGTCAATCTTAAGCATTTGAAGGTCACTGGGCATATATATAGATTGACCTTGTGCCAATGTCATTTAGATGCATACGGTTTAACATAGATATCTATAAAGTTTGACATGACATAGGGGGATATAAGTTTTTAATCCCATAAAGATTCTCTAATGCAGTTTAGCATTCAGTTCGAGAACATAAAGGTTTTCTCTAATACTGGTTAGCATTCGGTGAGAGAAAACAAGATTTCTCTAATGCAGTTTGGCATATGCAGTTTAGCATAAAGTTGGAGAAATCGAAACTTACAAATGAAGATGATATAATTTAGATCATAAAGGTTTCATCGTCGTTTTCCACACTCTATTTTCCCATTCATGTTAGTGAGGTATTAGGTATTTGTGATTGTATTGGATCTGTGTCACACAGGACACATGTATCTGTCGGTACCGAAAGCCTTGCAGGACAGAATGATGGACTTTCGTTATGTTTGGATCAAATGTTTGTTTTTAAAACCTAGTCGACCAATACAGTAGCGTGGCTTAACTAAGTTTTTAAATTGTTTTTAAACTAGAGTCTATTGCAATTACTGCTTGTCCAAAGGGTAGATTGTAAGACATTTTTGTCCTTAGGGACAATTTTGTCCATGTCTCATAAAGTTGGACTAACATTAATTGTAATTCGGTTTTTAAATAAATTACTGGTTAAGTTGCGCCATTTGATCCAGACAAAGATAATAAAGTGGCCCAATAAATGATCTAAATTAATGGGTCAAAGTTCGGGTAAAAAATGGGTCCTGATTAGTGTGGACTGGGTCCATATTGGCCTTGTGATGGGGAAGTACGATATGGAAGCTATATAAAGGTTAAGGTCTCTTGTAGTTACTCATATCAATCGAAAGCATAAGGAATCCCTAACCCGTTAAGGGAACTTTCGTATTGAGCAAACTATAGAAAGGCCTAGTCCGTGAGATGGTGAACACTTTCCATTAAAGGTCCCGGGAGATTCGGAGATATTTAGAGCTTAGAATCAACATCGAAATTAGATTTAGAATCAAAATCTAGGTATTCTGCATTATCTTCATTTTTGATCCTTTCATATAAATCCGGGATACATAATAAGGCTCACACTACGTATTACACCAAGCAATTAGGGATGAGTAACGCAATGATTTAGATTTGTCTTTGTGGGTATAGCACTTCAAGCTATATGGCTACCAAAGTCGAAGATTTCAACGATTAACATACCAGGCAAATAGGGATGAGTAACGCAATGATTTAGATCGGTTCCTATTTAAATTTTAAATCAATCCATTTATGAAATAATTTTTTTATTTTAAAACATATTAAATCATATTGAAGCTTAAATCTAACCACTCAATTCAATAAAATTAGTTTGGTTTAATATTTTTAAATTGCAATACTTATTTAAAGAAGTAGAAAGGATATTAACGTTCCGTCAAATTTTTAATTAAATAATATTTTAATATATAAGGAAGTTATATATACATAAAATAGAAATTTTGATTATTTTCCCCTAATTTTTAAATATTATTCAATAACAATAAAATTTTTCAATAGATAGTCTAAATGAAACATAAATATTTAAATATTTAGGAAGACAAAACTAGTGGTTTTATAAATTAATAAGCGTGAAATTCTATTATAACATACTCTTCATGTCAATAAAAAAGTTTAAATATGAGAATGATTAAATATTTTATATTGTACCTAAAAATCATTTATTTGATTTTATTTACAAATATAATAAGACTAAAAGTATAAGATTGTAAAAATAGAAAATAAGTAATTAAACTTAAAATTTATTTGAAATGAGTATCGAACCAAGTGAGGTTCTAACTCATAGTTTTGATAATAACAAAACATGTTACTAATATTTTTATTTTTTATGATATTAGTAGGTTATTTTGTTAAAGATTAATGTGAAACACAAAATATAACTTTTCTTTTTGAAACATTGGAAAAATTATATTAATAACTAAAGGAGTAGATTCCTTAATAATGGGGTCGTATACATGTTTAATTCACAAAAACCTTGGGGCTATACCTAGATTAAAATACTTGCATACTCCCTAGCTAAATTGTTCTTTCTTAATCAACACTCTTACTACAAGTGTGGAATTCAACACACACTATCAGAATTCAACTTTATCTTCTTTGTTTAAGTCGACACCCATATCTATTATTTAATTCTCCTGCTTGTCTGCTCCATCAAGTATTCCTTACTTATCTCTTTCTTTTGAAATATTCTCTTATCTTTATGCCTCCATATCATGTAAATGATGCTACTTAAGGTTATGACAAATAGAATCTTATGCAAGTTAGTGGGCAATCTGCAGGTTTTGAGCTAAGCCAAGATATCTTCCAACTTGCTAGCAGGGCACCTAAGATCACTCCATCTAAAAGCTTGATCCATATTTCCTTAGTGTATTTATAGGTAAAGAACAAGTGATACACTATTTCTTGGTCATGATTACAAAATACACATGCTTGATTTAATTATATTCCTTTAATTATAGTCTTAATTGGTAGTGTATTTAGGATACCTAACCATAAGTATAAACCCAGCTTTGGGGCTAATATACTAATTCCACACTACCTTGTGCCAGCTAATTTCTTCACTATATATGAAGAGATTTATGCATTGCTTGTTCTCAAAATCCCCATTTATGCCACCTTTCTATAGAGTTAGATCATTCAAGTCATATTTAGGAGAATAGTTTGGCATATTCTCCATCATAGTCCCAAAATCCCTCAAATTGCTAGCCTAGTTACTCCATCTAATAAGCTCATTCACTTTGGCTCAAAAATACAATTTATGCTTGAGTTGTTTATAAATTGGAGTCCTAAAGAAGGGCCCTAATTTGCTCTAGTTGTCAAATTATAGAAATGATTCATCACCTCTCCTAATCTACTTCACAATTCTCCTATATATTATGTCCCTCAGCTTCATTATGTTTTGGAAGGTCTATGAGGATTTAGCTTAAGGAACAATGCTCCATAAGCTAGTATTGTGTAAGTAGTGGCTATGGACCAATCTTACTTATAAGGATTCTTTATCTACAAGGATTCTCTATACCTATTTAACCAATAACATATTATTGACAACATTACCTTCGCATATTGGTAGCTAGGTGGCCTACTAGTCTATAAGAAGTTCTCATTGGTCTTTCCAAAGCTTTGATCACTCCTTTAGGAATAGCTAGGTGATCAGAGCAATGTATATATAAATTGTAAAAGGTTGAAATTATCGATTAAAGTACACCTATAAAGGAGATATTTTTGTTATTCCAGCATCCTAACCTTTGTGTATCACCACCAAAAGTGGATGACATTCTCTCACACTAAGTCTCACTGGGGAAATAGGGACTCCAAAGAACTTCAGTGGAATTTTCTCCTACAGTCTTGTAATTCCATCTAAGTACTCAACTCTTTTATGTTCTAGTTCAAAGACATAAATTGAAATTTCCCCTTATTAATTTCCAATCCAGAAATTGTAGTGAATTTGTTCAAACTCTCCATAAGAGCTTGAATTGAGTCTATGTCTGCCTTGATAAGAAGTAAAATATCATCTATAAAAGCCAAATGGGAAATTTTGTTCCTTTTTCACTTTGAATAAGTTGCTCTTCCTGATTTTCTTGTTTAGGATTCTAGAGAATATTTCCATGTCAATTATAAACAGAAAGGAGGAAAAGGGTCCCCTTGCCTTAAAACCATTATGCCTTAAAAAGTGGAAGAAGATTAACTAATATTTTATAGGAGACTGTAGAGATGCACTTTCTAACCCACCTTCTGAATTGATTAGGAAAACATATAGCTTCTAGTGTGTCTTAAATGAAGTCGTAAGAGATGGACTCATATGACTTATGTATGTCTTATTTGATCAAGCCATTATTGATAGATTTACTCCTATAATAATCCCTAACCATGTCATGGATTAATAGAATTTTATCCTCAATTCTTCTTTTTCTTTTATGAAAGCTCATTGTTTATAGATGATTATACTTCCCAACATCTCCTTAACCTTTGTGGATTGCATCTTGTCCATGATTTTTGTAAAGCACATTATAACAAGAGATTGGATTATTGTCCATAATGTTTATTGGATTAGGGACCTTAATAACTAAACAAATGTTAGTTTTATTTATATCCTTCAGCATATTTCCCTTATTAAGCAATTCCATAGTAGCTTTAGCAACTTGATCCCATAATATATGTTAAGATATCTTTAAAAAATCTAACATTCAAATCATCAGGGCTTAGGGATTTTTTAGGGTTATGGCTCCATAATCTTGTGCAATGAGTTGGGCTGATAAGAAAGCCTCTTGTTCTTTAAGATTAATTTGGAGCAATATTCCCTTATCTCTTGTGCATTGGAGAGGTATTCCTGATTTGTACCCAGGAATTCATTAAAGTGATTAGAACTGCCCATTAAATTTCTTCGTTGAACTTAAAATTGTTTCCCTTTGCATCCTGGATTAAGACTATAATGTTTTTATTCTTCCTTATCAGGACTAATGTGGAAATGCTTTTGAGTTTCTATCCTTATTTTGAAGTCACAAAACTCTGGATCTTTGCTTGAGGAGGGATGAATAATATTCTAGAGCTTATGAATATTCTGTGAAAGCTATTTTCTCGTTCAACTTTAAAGAATTATCTTTAGGTTTCAAGTACAACACCTTTTGAATATGTTCTAATTGCATTATCTTGTTCTTAATTAATGCTTTGTTGTTGTGGAATTTCACTATATTTAAGGATTTAAGTTAATATTTTGCAACATCTAACTTACTTACACATTTGTAAGCCTTAAAGCCATTCATTGGACATTCTGTACCTTTACCAATATCTTCCTTATATCCTTCTAGTTCCATAAGGTAGTTGTTGAATCTGAATTATGTG
Organism: Erythroxylum carthagenense; assembly: GCA_026413575.1. Classification (NCBI taxonomy): domain Eukaryota; kingdom Viridiplantae; phylum Streptophyta; class Magnoliopsida; order Malpighiales; family Erythroxylaceae; genus Erythroxylum; species Erythroxylum carthagenense. The sequence goes on from JANZLD010000003.1 coordinate 53,017,959, forward strand.
AACTTAGAAGTGAATAGCCCCAACTTTACCATAATGTTCAGTACTCTTTGGGGACTTAGATAGCCACTTAAAGTTCACCATTACCTAATCAAGCTTCTTCCTTAAAAGCCAAGGACATTACTGCTTGTTGCTTCAAGTCAGGAAATTATGCATTCTTTGAATCCATCATTGAATGGGTTGGAACCTCTAAACTCTCCTTCCACCATTTTTGAATGTAAAATACTACTAAAGTCCCTAACCAATAACCATTGGTGGTTTACTCCTCTATAGACATTCTCGAGTTCCTCTCACAATTCAACTCTTTAAAAGGCTAAATTAAAAACATAAATGAATTATGCACTTATTATACCTGAGTGATTGTTAACTTCATCATCCAAGTGGATCATCTGGCAAAAGGTATGCGAATTCAACATTTTGACCTTTGAGTCATCAAAAGCAACTACAAATCTCCAATTTAAATTATTCTAAAGTCTTATTGGGCTAACCCCACATTGCATTTCCTGCCTTATTCAAC
>JANZLD010000003.1:53027857-53040001 GCA_026413575.1 Erythroxylum carthagenense
AAATCAAGATAGCATTAATCTTTGATGGGCAAGAGATTAATCATTGTGGAATCAAGATGGAAATTTCCTTAAATGTGTTAGAGATATTCAAAGATGAAGATTATGGGAAGATCTTATTAAATCTATCCGTTGGAGTCATCACTAGTCGACTACAATGTGGCAAGTCAACTAATAATATTCAGAGATGTAAGTGGGGCATGAAATAAGTCGACCAACTTGTTACAAGTCGATTATTAATCAAGTGAATAGGAGCACTAGTCGACTATCATCACACAAGTCGACTATTCGAAGAGCGGAGATGAAACTCGCATGAAAAACGAAAGAGTTAGTCGACTGATGCTTTGGAGACAAGCTAACTATAAGGTACTAGTCGACTATAATACCTCGACTAGTCGACCATCAGGTAGCTGACTATAAGGTACTAGTCTACTATAACAGCTCGACTAGTCGACTATCAGATAGAGCTGAACAAAATTTATCCGAATCATTCACAAATGGAAAGGAGAAAGTTAAGCAATGTCTATTAGCAATCAAGTAACAGCTAGTGGACTTCTCCAACGGCTACAATCATCTTAGAGCCTGCAAATAAATAGAGACACATCAAGGGAATTGGGCATCTATGTCTAAATCAAACCATACTACTATAGTTCCATAAATTTGCTCTCATTCTACTCTTAGCTTGGTCTGAATTCCATTCACTTTGTACTGAGAGTTATTGTTTTCAATTTTCTATCTTCGTTATTATTGTGAGTTGAGTGATTAGTGAAAAGTCACTTGTGAGGTAGGATTTTTGCTGGAAAACAAATCAATTATAAGGGTAGCTTAAGCCGGAAATCAAGCGGTGTTGTAAAAATTCACACTGAACTAAAAAGTGTGTAGTAAAGTGATTTGCCAAATCCTAAGTGGGAGCTTAGGTAGAGGACGTAGGTCTTAGCACCGAACCTCTATAAAAACAGTGTTTGTTCTTCTTCCCTACTCGTTTACATTTCAATTTAATCGTTTAAATTATTGTGTTCTAATTCTTTGTTATTTGTAGCACTTTGCGAAAAAGATTCAAAGATCTATTCAACCCCCCTTCTAGATCGTTTACAGTAAAGACGCCGAGGGACTGGTAAGAAGCACATCATCTACATAGATTATGAGAGCGATGAAAGTGTTAGTAGAACCTTTAACAAATAAACAAGAATCAGAATGCGATTGAACAAAACCATAAGACCGAAGTTTGGATGTGAACTCCTGGTTCCATGAGCAGCCTGCTTATTTAAGGTCATATAAGGATTTTTGTAACCGGCAAACCTGATCAGGAGCAGCTTTGGAATAGCCCTATAGAGGATGGATGTACAACTCTTCGGTGAGGGAGCCATGAAAATAAGCGTTGTTGATATCGCAATGTTGTAATGGCCAACAGTGAGCTGCAGCAAGTGCTATCAAGACACAGATGGTGGTGATTTTAGCAACTGGTGAAAAAACATCGGTGTAATCCAAGCCTTCTTTTTTAGAATAACCACGAACGACTAATCTGGCTTTCCTACGATCCACCGAGTCGTTAATGTGTCTTTTGATCTTAAAAACCCATTTTGTGTGAAGTGCATGTTTGCCTGGCAGGAGAGTTGTCAAGTCCCAGGTATGGTTGCGTTCTAGGGCATTGAGCTCCAAAAGCATGGGTTGGACCCAAAGTGGATTAGTAATAGCAGTAGCAAATGACAAAGGTTCACGTTCAGTGTCAACGTTGGCCATGAAAGAAGAGAATGAAGAAGAAGGTGCAGAAAAAGAAGTGGGAGAAGAGGGACGAACTTGGGAGGATGTCTTCGTAGCCACGTCGAGAGGAGGAAGGGAAGTTATGTAGTCTTGAAGATAAGATGGGCGAGATTTGATCCTGGTACTGTGCCGAAGTGGGAGAAGCTGGGTGGATTGAGTTGACTGTGGATCGACACTGTCATTTGGTAAAAGCGGTGACTCATGAGTGGGAGGTGGGTCACGGGTTGATGGAGTGGATGAATCATTTGGTTGGGTAGGTGTAGATATTTGGTAAGTGGGTTAGAAGGGAAGGTGATTGATCGGGTTGGAATGGATATTTAGGAAGACTGGAGAAGATTTTTGGGGCGTGTAGGTTTGAAAAGGAAAAATGTTTTCATAGAAATCGATATCTCGGGAGACAAAGGTGGTCCGAGTGTTCAGGTCAAACAACTTATAACCCTTATGGCCTGGGATGTAGCCCAAGAAAATACATCATTTGGCACGGGGAGCTAATTTGTCTTTGTAAGGAGCGGTGTTTGTGACGTAGCAAAGGCAACCAAATATCCGAAGGTTGTCATAAGAGGGTGGCTTTTGGTATAGACGTTCATATGTTGTTTGCCAAGAAAGTATTTTGGTGAGGAGTCGGTTGATTATGAACGTGGACATGAGGAGAGCCTCCCCCTAGAATTTGTTTGGTAAATTGGCTTGAAAAAGGAGGGCTCTAGTAGTTTGGAGGAGGTGCTTGTGTTTGCATTCAACAACGCCGTTTTGCTGGGGGGTATAGGGATAGGTTTTTTGGTGTTTAATGCCTTTGGTTTGGAAGAGTTCCTTGCATTTGTGGTTGGTGAACTCCGTTCCATTGTCAGTACGTACGCAGGTGATGGAAGTTTTATGTTGATTCTCAATCATGGCGATATATATATTTAGAGTGTCATAAACCTGATCTTTACTGTTTAACAAATAAGTCCAGGTGACCCTTGTGAAGTCGTCGACAATAGTTAAGAAGTAGCTTGAGCCATCTAGATTTTTAACCCCATATGGTCCCCATAAATCAAAATGTAAGAGTTCGAAAGGATGTTGGGTTGTTAAACTGTGATTTGAGAAAGGTTGTCGAGTTTGTTTTGCTAAAGGGCAAATATCACATGAAACACATTTTGGTACGGAAACACTCAAATTTGGCAAATGAGTAAGCTTTTCTTTGATATATGTCCAAGACGTAAATGTCAAGTATCAAAACTATGGACATGATTTGCAACTGGGTTTCTAACATAAAAATCCAAAGAGGGACCTTTTAGGTTGGGTGGCAGTAACTTGTTGTCTTCGCCTAGTCTGTAAATACCCTCTTCCGCCTCACTGACAGCTACGATGTCGTTAGTCTCCAGGTCCTGCAAATATACTCTATCTCACAAAAATAATGCCAATGTTATTCTAGGTTGCTAGTTTGTAAACAGACAGTAAATTGTGTTTGAACGTTGGTTTATGAAGGACGTTGTTTAAGTGGAGGTTCTTATGAAAATTAATATTTCCAATGTGTTCGACTTTCTGTTGTGAACCATTTGGGAGAGTGACTGGTTTGAGGTGGGATGCTTTGGTTTTGTTTGTGAAAAGGGTGAGATTATGGCTCATGTGTGTTGAGGCGCCTGAATCCACTATCCATGTACCAATATCATATTTGGTACTGTTAAAACTAGGAAGGTTTGGGTTCATACTTGTGTAGCTATTGTAAGCTACGTAATTAGTGTTAGTCGTTGATTTACCCTTAACCATGCGCATCAGGTCTTGGACTTGTAGGGTGAGTGCTGCGATATCCGCTTCGGTCTTCGACTTATGTTCTGATTTTTGTTCCTCCAGTGAGCCATCGATGTTCATTGCAGTATATGTTTGCCCTTTCTTCTTTTGTAATTCTTTGTACCATTCCGGTATTCCATGTAGCTAAAAACAGGTGTCTTTTGTGTGTCCCTTTTCCCTGCAGTGCTCACAAAATTTCTCGTCCCTCCTGGTGCTAAAATGTTTGTTAGCAGACTCCCTGTTTACCTGTCTTGTATAGTTACTTGGACTGGCCATAAGTGCCACTCCCATTGGGATCACATTCTCAGCATTTACATGTTTTTGTTTTTCTACTATTAATATCATGGAGTAGGCTTTGTTTACCTGTGGGAAAGGTTCAAGTAGCATGATCTGGCTTACCACGGTGGCGTATTCTTCTCTGAGACCCAGCAAGAATTGCATCAGTCTATTTGTGTTGAAAAACTCCAGGTTTTTCCTGGCGTTCTCACAGCCATATGTGCTCATTGGCATCAATGAATCCAAGTCATTTCACAGCCCCTTTAGTTTCGTAAAATATACTGTGACAGTATTGTTACCTTGTCTTAAGTTGCTGACTTCCTGCATGATCTCATATAGGTGAGGCCCACTACTTTCTCCATAGCATCCTTTTAATTCATCCCAGAGATCCTTTGCTGTATTTACTACTAGGAAAGAGTTGGAGATTTCCCAGAGATCCTTTGCTGTAGTTACTACTAGGAAAGAGTTGGAGATTTCTTTTGACAGCGAGTTGATGATCCACGCTATGACCATGTTGTCTGCTTTCTTCCACCTTTTCATAAGTTTCTCGTTATCAACAGGAGGTTGTATTTCTCTATTCACAAAACCAACTTTTCCCTTGGATTTTAAGGAAATAATCATGGATCGACTCCACGATAAGTAGTTTGCTCCTTCAAGAGGTGTATTTACTAGTGGGTTTCCATGGTTGTCTGCTGCAGTGATGCTGTAGGCTTCCTCATCTACGATGTTTTCCATACTATCTTCCATCTCCATTGGTTGGAGTTACAGGGTAATATATTTTATAGGGTAAAGCAGAAACGCTGATCTGATACCATGTTATGTTTTGTGAAGAAGATAACTTTTCTTGTAATGAAGAGAACGTAAGAGCTACATATATACAGGTGTGCTGCTGTCGTGCAACTGGGAAAAGAATAAAAAACTCTCTCTCCCTTCTAACGAACTATATTCCGTAATGATTATGTACAGATGGTAAAATGTACGTCTGGTTGTTGGTGAAATGTGCATCTGGTTGTCATGTGCATGTAACATGGGAAGAGGATGGTGAGACGGGCCTGGTGACAGACCTTAAGGGGCTTGTGTGGCTTAATGTAATGTATGTAGTGTATTGGCTTATCGAGACCTATTAGTCAACACTAAAATGGGGTATGTATCATTTTATTAGGGATGGCAATGGGCAATTCTTTTAAAATAATTTTTTAATTAAAAGTATAAAATAACATAATTTTTTAATTAAAAAATAAAATAAAATTTTTTCTAATTGAGTTCAGGCTTAGATTACCTGAGGCCTAACTTTTTTAAATAAAATGATATTATTTTATTTAGAATAATTGGAGTCAGCTTGAACCTGAACCTGAGCTGGATCCACTGATCGACCTATTGAAAATAATTAAATTTAGTCCTGTGAGTCAAAAATTATCATCCCTACATTTATTGGTCGAGGATAATTAGTTAGCCCCAGAATGGGGCATGTAACATTTTAATGCTTGGAGCGTGTTATCAAGGGGTGTATAGGTCCATTTTTCTGGGTGGATTAGTCAAGCATCAGATTCAAGCATGTATAATTCCATTGGTTAAAGTAAATTAACCAACGCCATCTTGGTCGTGCATATGGAATTGTATTGTTTAGTTTGTCTTTTATGAATGTATTTCTTATTATTATTTTGTAAATTTCTAAGCTACTTTCATCATGACTTTTCTTGGAAAGGATTCTAGAGAGAAATTGATTGTGCAACACAAGCATAATTATGGATATTTACAATATATAGAATAAAAAGGGTTTATATTTACATGTATTTTATTATTATTTCTACTTACTTGGTATGTACTATTCGGCTTTGTGTATCTTTAGGAGTCAGTGTGCAGCGGAAGCATAATGATCTAGTTGCGTTTAAAGCGTGGCTTGTAATGTTAGATATGAGAAGGTTTCTAGACAGAAAGGATCTTGTCCTTCATGTTAGTTTCATTGTGTGACTTAATTTGATAGGGAAATTTGAGTTGTTAGGATTGCCATTAAGTGGCGATTCGTCACAGTCACAATCAAGTTGGCTCAGGCTTGGAGGTTGACACTTTCAGATAAGTTCATGTTTCCTATGATAAGTTCCACTTCAAGAATTATAAATAAATTGATGATGGGCATAAGATTCAAATAAGAAATGAAGTATGGTCATAGGTCCTTGTCAAGAGCAATGTTGAACCTACAAGGATGCTACCTATAAGATTTTCCATACGAGCTATAGGAAAGAAGAAAACCCAGGTTGCCATACGTACTGCACGAACAATGATCCAAAAATGATCAAGTTGGGACCTCAAGGGTGCATTTGTAGGTTATGCCTCAAATAGAAAAACTTGTAAAACTTCTAAACATAGAGTCAAATGTCATTATTGAATCCAGAGAAGCCGAATTCTTTGAATATCGTTTTAACCTGATAATAGAGTAGCACCACAGGGACATCTCAAAATGTTGACAAGAAACCTAGTAAACAGAGAAAGCGCTAGCGCTCCAAATGCTAAAACTCTTGGATCCAATGAGAATGTTTGTCTGTTCACTTTATTAAAGGTAATAGAAAAAAGTTGCGGTGATAATCAGTGACGGAGCTATGTTGTCATGGAAGGAGGCATGGCCTCCCTTTAATTTTTTTTTTAAATTACTTACATAATTAATATTTTTAAAATTATAAATATAAGTGGCTTCTTTTAAAAAAAAATTTTACATTTAAATGTTAATTTCCGGCCTCTCCTTAAAGTCGAATCTGGCTTCGTCATTGATGATAATCCCTATTCTTCTTCAAGTGGAAGAACATCCTCAAACGTATACGTAACCTATGGTTTTGAAAAGATGCTATTGCGATTGAAAATGGAGTCACGCTTTTTGAAAAGATGCTATTCCAATTGCAAATGGAGTCACGCTTTTTGAAAAGATGCAATTGAAAATGGGGTCATTTCATGTCAAATCACACTCGGGTTGATTTGCCTCTTACTTCTAGACATTTAGGTGGAAAAAGGAACATACTTACAAAAGTTAGGCTACCATTTGTGATAATAATCCCTATTGTTCTTCGAGAGGAAGACCATCCTCAAATGTACATGTTAGAGTGTCCCATATTGCCTAGATATAAAAATAGTGAAGGGTTTATAAGTGGTAAAGGTCAACTATCCAAATAACTAGTTCTAGTTATTTGGACAATAGTTGACCCAAGCCCAATTATTGTAAGTGGACTCTACACTCTATCCATATTAAAAATTCAACATGGTATCAGAGCAGGTTTGGTCCGAATTATGAATTTCTCGGTTGTTCGTCTGGATGTCCATTCCCAGCGGCCCGGTCCGGTTACCACTGCATATATTTCAAGTGACAACTGGATGTTCATTCCCAGTTGCACTTGAGGGGGAGTGTTAGAGTGTCCCATATTGCCTAGACATAAAAATAGTGAAGGGTTTATAAGTGGTAAAGGTCAACTATCCAAATAACTAGTTCTAGTTATTTGGACAATAGTTGACCCAAGCCCAATTATTGTAAGTGGACTCTACACTCTATCGACCCAAGCCCAATTATTGTAAGTGGACTCTACACTCTATCCATATTAAAAATTCAACATGTTAGAGTGTCCCATATTGCCTAGACATGAAAATATTAAAGGGTTTATAAGTAGTAAAGGTCAACTATCGATGAAGCTTTTCGAAAAGATGCTATTGCAATTGAAAATGGAGTCATTTCATGTCAAATCACACTCGGGTAATTGTTGATTTGCCGCTTACTTCTAGACAGTTAGGTTTTAAATACGTGTTTTGAAAAAGGCATCAAACTGATGTTACTTTAACATACTTACAAAGGTTCGGCTACCAATTAAAGGCTTTTGATAAAAGGTAGGTATTGACTATACTTTTAAAGTTTCAACCTGTAAAAAGTTCATCAAATAGATGTCAAACCGGGATTCTTTAACGAAAATATCGACAAGGACGTGTATATAGAATAATTTGAATATTTTTGGGCAAGTATGCTTGTAACACTACAATGAATTGGCTACGTTTTTCTTAGAGACGAATCTACAAACATCACCAAAAGCCATCATTTTGAGACAAATTTACATTTTGTCGCACAAAGTAAATGATTTGACGACGTCAAACAAAAGACATCAGCAATGGGAAAACATTTTACGACCATTGGTCGATAGTGTCATAATAACAATAGCTTTTAATGACGTTTGTGCTTTTTTGTCATCTAAGCATAAGTATTACGTGACGATTAGAGGTATCGTCAGAAAGTGTCAGGCAAACCAACATAATTAGCGTCGATAAAGGCCAAGCATCAGGAATAGTTGGAACAATTAGGGACACAATACTTACATCATCAGAGAAGGGCCTTATAATCGATATATTAAGCAATGTTAAAATAAAGTCTCGCCGAATAGTACCTATTGGCGACGATGTGAGTCTTTCGTTGCCATTATTTGGTGACCACTTCCTTGAGCATCACCGATTTTTACACGTATGCCGATTGTTTATTTTATCCATTGCTATATGATTGGATATGGTGACGATTATATATTTCATCAAAAAAATAAATATTAGATATATATGTTTGGAACGTTAATTGTAATGACATTTTTATAATCTATCATAGTTAACATTTTTTATTGTAAAATTATTTTCAATGTTTAAAGCATACTGTTGAAAAATACATGGTAGGTTATTTAAAATATAAAAAGTAAATATATTTTGCACCTTAAAATATTTGTAAACCAAAAATTTTAAATTTAATAGGATAAAAATATCATAAATTTAAGTAAACAAGTATTGTTTATCATTAATATTTAGTAATAGTAAAAAAATTATGGAAGTGGTATCAATATAATATAATGATATAAGGACAGTACTATAAGGTTTTAATCAAGGGTTTAACAATTCTTATAGAAATAGAACAACAAAAAAAGTACACCGCCTTACCCCTAACTAATATAGAGATTGTTTTAAAAATTGTTATAGATAGAGCAATAAATAAAGTTTGAAGATGATTGCAGCTAATACCATTGATAAATGACAATAATATAATTATTTATTTAGATTCCAAATGACATGAAAGTCAGTAAAGGTAAATGAGTTCTCTATGTATGGATTCTCAAGAAGGGTCCTTACACGTTTAAAGGTTCTAATTGAAATGATAAAAGATCTTTCCTCAAGTTATGAGTTGACACCCTCTTCCAACAACTTCTTCGCTATAGCTAAACTTCTAGAGGATACAGTGAATAAGTCTCCATACTTAATATGGAAGACAATTTGATCAGATGAACTGCCAATATGAAGTGTTTCACCTAAAACACAATCAGCATAAAACTTAGATAGGTTCTTTAGTGAAATAGTATAACTAACCCAAATTGGAACACATGCATACCTGATTGACCAGACATAGTCATTGGAATTGACGAATTTTCCAAAACAAACAATTTTCCTAATCCTTTATGGACCACCGTGACATCACCTATGTCTACTACTATTACTACTACTACTACTACTACTACTACTACTACTACTACTATAATAATAGTAGTTTATTAGAAATAATTTCAAAAATATTTTATTAACAAATTTGACCCTATGTATATTTTTATTAATCATTTTACAAAAAGAAAATTGTTTGAAAAAATGCATCAAACTTCTTCCATACACAATGTACCAATGGATTTTTGGACGAAGAGGTCTGAATAGATTGAGAGAAAGAGTTAGTAAGCACTCATTTCACATTTGGTAGTTATACATATCTTTTCAAACTTATAAACAAAATTATCTAAGTATAAAACACCAAAGTATTATTTGAATAGAAATAGTATTATGTTAACTTATAAGAAATAAAAGGTAGGCTAGAAAACATGTTATAAAATTAGCATAAGTCATTAAAGACGATAGCTAATGTTTCATCTACAAGACATGTTTGGGTTTACGAAGTTAGAGATAGTTTTTAATTAGAGATAATAATAATAATAATAGCAGTTTAACTAGAAATTAGTTCCAATATATTAAAAAATGGTAATCAACATTATATATCAAAATTTTCCAATACTTGATGTTAATGATGTTGATTGTGTAACTGTAAAAAAAATTAGTTATCAAACTTTATTGTAATATATACTTTTAATTAATCAATTTAGCAAAAGAATTAATGGTATGAAAAGCTATTGAATTGGAATTGATTTATTAATTTGGTAGCAAAATTCTGAACAATTTGCGACGATATTTCAATTTCATAGCAAATGTTTAACATTTTACAATGAAATATATGTTCATCACCAAACCTATCGAATGAAAAAAAAATAACTGAGACAACTCATTTGTGGGATGACAAACGACGTCATCCCAGCATTTGTTTAAACACAGACATAGAAACCTTCTCCCCCTCCCCCCCTTCCCCCCAATTGAGTTCCATAGCCCTTCACCTTTGGTTTTTGACAACCTAAACATTCCCCCCTTCATTTTTTCCATAGCTTCTACTCTCTCTTTGACGTGTCAACCATTATTCTCCCTTCACTTTTTGTCTTCGTCTGGTGAGTAGTGTTCTACAAATTTTTTTGTCACTGACCATAAAATACGTTATACGAGTTTGTGTTTTGTTTTGAGTTTGTTATTGAATTGTTTGCATTAGTTGGTGATGATAATGGTTGAATGGTGCAAAAGTTATGTTGTTGATGAATAAAAGGATAAAATAAGGATTTGATTGTGTTCTTGTGTTCAATTGTGGCTGCCCATAACATGTTTGGCAAAATTCCTCAATGGTTTATTTTGGAATTGTTCTGTTTTTCTTTACATATGAATGTTTTTGTTGTGTTAAAAACTACAAATTTGTATCGTTTTAGTTATTCATTTTTAGAGAATAATGATTCCTTTTACTTTAATTCATGCTTGAAGATGATGATATAAGTATGTAGGCCATATTAGACTTAGTTAGAAAAATCAAGAATCATACTACTAAAATCATGGAACATATTTCTCTTAGTCAAGGACATTTAGTCAAGCACATTTAGATATCTTTAAAGATGCTTAATTTTTATAAGTTAAATGAATCTAGTAATACATCCTCAAAGATAGAAGTTTCTATCTAATTAAACCTCAAGCAAGGTATTATTAGACTTTTAAGAAGTTATTAAAGCATAAACCATGAATGAGTAACCTAATTTATGACAAAATTAAATATAGTCCCTCCACTATTTTTAGTTTAATCAATGTCATCCACTACTATCATTAATCAACCACTTTTTATAAAGTACCCTATTTTTAATTTCCTTCCAATTAGTTATATCAAAAGTGATTGGTTTCCTAAGAAATAATGCTTAGATATGAACTCCTAAAAATTCAAAATCCCTAGCCATTATTGAAGCCAACATAAAATCATATTCACTCTTTTAAATAATTTAATAACATTATAGGTTAAGATTCATTCAATTCAAAAGGATCTTTACTAGTTGGTACACGCTAACCTTTAAAATTATCTTTATGTTCTAAATGACTATTCTCTATAAGTCAAAAATTATGGATTGATTTTGCTTTATACATTTTAAGAGTTGAGCATTTTACAATATAAGTGATTCATTCTCTATAAATGTTGTATTATATTAAATAGAATTTATTTTTTCACAAGCTATAATCTGTGTTTTAGAGAGTTAATAACTCACTAACCTTTTTGCTTTTCTTCGTACTCTACTGAAATCCGTCCTTCCAAGTAAGTCATTCAACCACTACAAGAAAATTTGGTTTCAGCAACTAAATTCTCAGCAACCATAGTAAAATGGTTGCTAATTATATACATTTTGCAACCAAAAATTATTTGGTTGCAATATATAAGTTACGTATATTTTTTACCGACCAATCAATACTTGGTAGCTATAGATGGTCACTAAAACTTACAATTTATGGATCATAATATAACAACCAAACTTAACAATTTTAGCGACAATTATAATGGTCGCTATAGAAAATTATTAATAACAACCAAATTAACAACCAACTATTGAGTGGTCACTACAAGTATTTTAAATTTTTCATTAGCAACCAATTAATTTAGTTGCTAAATTTACATGACTTCTTTACAGCAACCTCATTATATGATTGCTAAAGAAGTATTTATAGCAACAAATGCGTATTACAAGAATGTTAAAACTTAAAACCTTTCTTTAATGAGAAGTACAAAATGGATAGAGGAACTTTTTTGTAAATTTTAAAAAACAATTTAAACTCTCCCTTCCTCTCTCTTGCCTCTCCTTCCTTCTCTTTTTCAAAATTTTTTAATTAGTTATTTTATTTACTTCAACTTTTATAATTATTGTGAATTTTTAAATTTTTAAATAAAAATAAATA
>JANZLD010000003.1:53046922-53094276 GCA_026413575.1 Erythroxylum carthagenense
AAAACCCCCCCCCCCCCCCCCCCCATCATTTTTTTATGTTATAGTTCATTTGCCAATTCACTTACCTTATAAAGCAAAACTCTATGGACCGATTCAATTTTGATGGATGCTCTCGATTGAAAGGTAATTTGTATTAATTTTAACTTTTTAAAAGTTATTTGTTAGAAATAACTCCTAATATTTTATATTTTGTTCAAGTTTTTATGATGTCTTAAGCGTTATGTACGTAATAAAGCTCAACCTGAAGGTCTATTGCAGAGGCTTATATAGCCAATGAATGTTTGACATTTTATTCAATATACTTAAGTGATGTGGAGACAAGATTTAATAGACTAGATCATAACTTTGGTTTTGAAGAAGATGGTGGGTTGTCAATTTTCTCCCAAAAAGTTAGGCCACTTGGTGTGGGTAAATATGTGGAGTTAACTAAAGATGAATTCCAAATAGCCCATTGGTATATTTTGAACAATTGTGAAAAAGTCGATATATATATGGAGTATATATATTCCTTTTGATTCAAACAATCATATTAGATTTTTGTTCATTGAATCTCATTTCCTTACTTTCATTTACTTTTTTAAATAGAGAGCATAAAGAGTCCATTCGCAGCAAAGGGATTATTAATGTTGAACAAAAACATAAGTTGAAGTTTGTATCATACTTTAAACATCGCATAAGTTACATATTGATTACATATTATGAACATATGACAATTTAGATGTCAAAATAACTTCAAATTCTATTTTTTTCATATAGATTATACGGTTGCATAACCATAACGTGCAAAAATATCCAAGTTGCATTATTAACAGGGTGAGATTTCACATACAAGATCGAGATAGTCGACTTAGAAGCCAAAATTATGGGGTTATTGTTAAGGGATTTCATGACGAAGAATTTATTGACTTCTACGGTGTCATCTCTGAAATTATAGAGTTGCACTATATCAAAGATAAGAATGTTGTTCTATTTAAGTGCAAATGGTTTAATCTTACTGACATAAAAGTGAACATAAATATTACTAGCATCAATGTGAGTAAGACATGGTATGATAATGATCGTTTTGTCCTTACAAGTCAAGTGAAGCAAGTTTTCTACCTCAACAATACTGTATTAGGTAGCAATTGGAAGGTTTTTCAAAAATTTCAACACTAAAATATCTTCAATTTTTGTGAAAAGGATAATGGTCAATTCAATGAGGATGCAGATAAAGTTTATCAAGAGAATGGATTGAATTTCAATAATGAAGTCATTCGAATAAAAGATGCAAATATATCATCATTTCAAAGGAGAGATGTTGATTCGAACATAATACAACTGGATGAAGTCCAAGCCAATTCTTTCAATCAAACAGATGAAGACTATAATCAGGATGAATTAAATGACAATGATGATACTTTGGCCGAATATATTAGCGATGAAGATTCCAACTTTGGCTGAATATATTAGTGATAAAAAATCCAATTATAATATAATTAATGATGATGATTTTCAAAATCTTGATCATGATGATTGAATGTAAATAAATTGTTTGAAATGTTATGTTCATATTGGAGTTATGTTATTGATGTTTTACTTATGTTTATTCATGATGAATTAATGCGTATTGTTGATATTTTACTTATATTTGTGCGGAATGTTGATGTTTGATTTATGTTTATGCTAAATATTTAGTTTTGAATTGTGTTGACTTATATTCATGTGGAATGTTGATGTTTGAGTAAAGATTATGGGTTATGTCATATTTCATTTATAAATATTCAATATAATAGGACCTAGTAGAATCAAGGAAAAAAGGGTGGCAACTATCGAAGATGTTCCTCCCCCATAACAACCAAATCAATATGACCCTATTGATGAAAGTAGTCAGCAACAACCTATATCTACCTCTACTAGTGTTAAGGGGCCTTCAAGTCTGTTATTATTAACCACCTATATTTATAATTATGCTCAAATATATATTTAAAAGTTTAATATATTTTTTCTTATTATTATTCTTTTGTTGTTAGGTTCTAATACTGAAATAAGAAAATAAAGGTCGAGGTATCACTAAAGGATCTGAGTTGCAACAGATAAATGTTATAGTGAACAACAAGTTGTCTATGCATATTAACGCCACACAACATTGTCTTATTGATAAGATCCAATCAACAAAATTGTCCAGTGAGTTGGGAGTCGTTGTCAGGAATGAATTACCATGCCTTCAGCATGTCAAACAGTTGAAGGAAGACAACTTGCTATAAAATGCTTTAGATAAAGTTTCGGTAATTTTTGATTCATTTTATTATATGCACTACGGTTTTACTTATTTACAGAGTAAGTTAACTTATACGTGTGGTTCACATATAAAGCTCAACATCGTTGATATTGAGAACCTTGAAGTTTCAAGATGTGTCAGTTCACTATTGAAACAAAGAGCAAAAGATCATCGTTATCAACTTCATAAATGCTACAAGTCTTTTCCTTTGGATGACGAGGTAAGGAGACATATTCCAGAATGGGTGACTCCAGAAAATTAAAGTAAAATGGGTGATTATTGAACCTCTGCAAAGGTTAAGGTTTTTCTTCTTTCTCTTCATATTTCTTTCCATTACTTTTGTTTTTGCATTTAATGACTATTTCTTCTCTTTATTTAGGAAAAATGTGAGAAGACCAAGGCCACCAGAGCAAAAAGAACACTCCTCATAACATCAACTCCAAATCATTTATTGTCGTACGACTAGAATTTGTAAGTGTAATGTTTAGAAGTTATTATTCTATTAGTTAATACAATATAATCTATTGTGTTCCAATTTATTATTCTATTAGTTAATACAATATAATCTATTGTGTTCCAATTTTTTAATTCATATAACAAAACCAGACTCAACTCTAGGGACAATCACACTCTACAAGCTGACACACTACAAGGTGAAAGCTAGATGTCTGAAAAGACACAAAATAATTATGTAAGTATAAAAAATTAATTTTAGAGTTTATTTATTTGTGTAATACTTAGTCATAATATTTGAATTACACCTCAATTTTTTGTTTTAAATTATAGGCAAGATTCAGGCATTGTTGCAAAGATTATTGTCTGACGAAAATGAGCCTGATGTGGATGATGTTTGTAACAATGTCCTTTGTACAAGATCGGGATATATCAAAGGTCTTGGGTATGGCCTTAAGCCAATTGGTTCATCATCGTCACGACCAACATATGTAATAATGCTTCAAGAGGAGAATCGATTACTTAAGGCTTAGTTACAATGTGATGAAGAAAAGTTAAATCGTACTTAATAAAAATTACAACGTAATGAGCAAAAACTACACCATATCGAAAGAGAGTTGACCAAGCTAAAAAATACGGTCAAATAAATATTTGGGTCATAGTATGTTAATAGTGAGGAGTCTTAGTTTATTGATAATTTTTTCGTAAGTTTTGTAATTAACATTTAATTACATGTTTTTGTATAAAATACATTTCATTTTTAATTATTATTTAAACAATATGTCACCACCAATAATTACAAAATGTGACTAAATTATAATTCAAACTATGTTAAAAACAATAACATAAACTAAAAATGTTGTTAATAATTATAATTAAATATTAAATTGGTAATAGGGAAGTTAAATTAAAAATAAATATTCGTCATTAAAAGGTTTCAGCTACAAATATAAAATCGTCACTAAATCTTTTTTTCTACACTTTCTAAAACGTCTCTAATAACATTTAGCTACGTTTTAATTTTTGTAGCTAAACATGTTCTGCTACGAAAACAAATCGTCAATAAACATTATTATGTACGCCTATGTTAATGAAGCTAATTACCTTTACTTACCAAAATTAAACATAGCAATAGGTGATCTACGACTATTTCTCTTCTCGTTGCCTATTCTTATTAGCAAGGAAGTAATGATCTTAGCAAAATCTTTGGAGCGACGATTACTTTAAAATGTTACAAATAATTTTTTACTACCAGCTTTTGAGACCATTTATTTGATTTTTTAATTGTCGCTAAATATTTTTTGCGATAATTTTGTTTCTCTCTTTGACACTATGTTTTGTCATCAATACCCTTCTCTGTTGTACGGTAAGCAAAGTTGCATAACCCGCTTAACAATGGACTCAAACTTTGTTGCATTAGTGGAGACAGTTTATTGACGGGTTGAGGGATTTTCTTATAGAAATTCCATGCCATTGATTTCAAAGGACGAGAGTTCAATTTTAATACTGGCTTAGTATCGACTTACAATTGCCAATTGAAAGTTAAGAAATTTGGCTGATCATCTCCCGAGAGAACTGGTGAAAGTGACTTCTAATTAGGTTGAACTCCTTAAGTAAATCCATAAATGATGGCAACCCTACCTCTCACTAAAAAGTGCTTAGTTGATGGTATTGAAAAGGGTTCAACAAATATGAAATGATAAAAGAGTAGTTGGTTATATGTTATGATTATAGGGACAATATTATGATAGTCAAATTTCAGATATTGCTCCGTACCTCTCAATCATGAGAGGAATGTCAATTATTCCTATGTGACACCCCTTCTTCTTTTTTATCTTTTTATAATTAAATGTAGTTAATTAATTACAATTAATTAATTAAAATAATATTACAATATAATTAATTATATTGTAATTAATTAATTAAAATTTAATTAATTAAAATAATATTATAATATCATTAAGTAATTACAATATAATTAATTAAAATGTGATAAATTAATTATAATATAATTAATTAAAATTATATTACATTATAATTAATTAAATATAACTAATTAAAACATATTAATTAATTAATTAAAATAATATTACAATATAATTAATTAATTACAAAATAAGTAATTAATTATATTTTTCTCTTTTTTAGCCATTAAATATAATAATTTAAAATATATTAAAATTTGATTTAGAAAAACAAATTTTATTTCTAATATTTTTAACAAACCAACTAATGGGAATAATTTTTCATATATCAATTCTTATTTCTATTACCATTATCCAATCTAAACCAAGCACTCCTCATATTAATTCTGTGTTTAATTTGATATACAAATCATTTTATGCGTAAGCATAACTTGATCATTATCCATTTAATCTTATATTTGAATATGTGGGTTATCCAAAAATATTCAAAACGCTATTTAAAGATTCCATATCTTTCTTGTTGGCAAAATGATACTCCCTTCGTTTCATAATAAAAGTCGTTTTAGAAAAATACACGCTTATTAAGAAAACTAATAAAATTATAGATATACCCTTATTAAATATACACCTCGATAATTTGCAATAATTAACATATGAGAAAAATTACCTTGAAATTATGATTGTATAATTAAGATGAGAGAAATAAAAAATTAATTTTAAAAGAAAAATTATAAACATGCATACAAAATCAACAATGACACTTATTTTGAATAATTAAAATATTTCTAAGACGACTTTTATTATAAAAAAGAGGAGTATTCAATAAGGTTACTTGCATCCGGAGTAAATAAGGCTCTCAGAAAGTCAGAAGAATCTTTGCGCTCTTAGTACCAACAAAGCAGAAATTGAACCAATCCAATTGGAGATTACCTTCATAATCACGAAACTCAGAAAGTGGCGACGTACAGCTATATTTACCGCTACTGCCTCCAAACTAAAGCATCGTTTTGAACTACTATTATTAGAGCAGAGTTACCTTGTTGGCTATAAATAGATGACAATGTGCTGGCACTTGATCTAAAAATTTGTTCCCCAATAGTGCTAAAAAGCGTAAATATCACTTGAAATCAAATGTCAACATCCACACAGATAAGAAGATTCCGTTCCAAAATTGTTGCCTAACTTATAGAGAACACAATTATGAAGATCCCATTGGTGCCCATCAACATATAAAGATTATAACAAGAAGCTAAGATAACTCATTTCTTCTTTCCACCTTTGGCTGCATCTCCAGCCTTTGTCTGCACATAGGAAGTTATAGAAGTTAATAATAATCTTACAACAATGTGTAAAAACACGCCAAGGAACTGGGACGAAAGAAGACAGCTTAGCTTACCTTCTTTACTCCACGAATCTTCTTTGCTCTGTTCTTTCTCTCCTTCATTTGCTTCCTTGACTTCTCTACCTTCTTATCAAGTCCATTCTGCCAAGAAGAAGAAAATATTATGCGTGATGCATCATAGTCAGCATATTTATCGCAATATTCTATGCCACAGCAATAATAAGGAGCACAATTTTACAACCACAAGAATTAGCACCCTATTACTTGGGAAGTTGCATTCAACCAAAGTAAAAATTTTCAGCTTAGCAACTGGAAATTCAAGATTAAGTTGGATAAATTTTCTTCATAAAATTCAAAGAAGATATATCTCAATTACCAAATGTAAGACTGGTTTTATAAGCTCTGATTCTAACCAAACTCACCCTGATGAGCCTGTACTTGGGTTCGTACTTCTTTGCATTTTCCACTGTATCATAAATCAAGCCAAAACCAGTGGATTTGCCACCCCCAAAATGAGTCCTGAACTTAAAAACGAAGATTGTATTGGAGTCCTTCACCTCATATAAACTTGCCAACTTCTCCTTCAATTCGGCCTAAGAACAAGAAATACAGAATAATTACAGAGTTGCTGGGTAAATTAACTACTCAACAGATCTCAAAGTACTATACAAGGCTGAACTAAAGGACTGTAATTTGTCCCTTTTGAACCCTACCAGAAAAGTAGAACTACAAAGTTTCATCAAACAACTACCATTCAGACATTTTACAAAAGAAAGCAAAAAAGAAATATAGGTAGGGAAGATAGCAAATCAACAAAATGCTCAAAATGATTTCTTTGGAATCAAATCTTACCTTGGAGACATTGGCCTTTCCTGGATGAAGAACATCAATGACCTGCATACAAAAGCAGCAAAAGAAAATCAACTCAATTTACTTCATGCTCTGCATATCTTCCCCAAAGAATGAATAAGAAAACAGCTCAAATTACAAAACCAAAGTGGTCATTTCTATAAACGCCTCTCACATTACACAACTGGCAAACTGAAAACAAGAAGCATAGCCCATGAAGGCAAATAATAAAAGGGAATAGCTCGAGTCAGTTCCATGCCAGTTTCAGGCATTATGAACCTAACTCGGAAAATAAAAGTGGCTTCTCCCCTTTCTTTTCCTTACAATAGTTTTACTCTTTAGTGAAGACTCCCTACCGAAAAGAAACCCAAGGAGTAAACTCTACTGATACTCCAAACTGCACTCCCTATTCATTAACCGAGTACCATCTCGTAACTCTTCTTTAAAGACCACATAAACCAGGATCCAGACCATCTGTAGTACACTTGTTCATACGTTGAAACATTAATGCAAAATATAAATAATAAAAACCAATAAAAGTTACTTTGCTCTTTCCAACTAACTGCTTCATTGCATATCAGCGAGTAATCAGAAACCTGACAATCAAATCCCAATAAAACACAACAAAGACCCCTCAAAAGCCATAAAATACAACAGAAGCTACATACATTATGTAAACCAAATCAGAAAGCACTCCCTTTTCCAAGGTTATATCTCGGCTTAGGATCTACAACAAAACACACGTATAACGCAACCTAGACAAACCCCAATTGGGTCTAGAAACAATGACGAACATTAAATAAAAATGGTGTAGACAATCAAAATCAAATAAAGATATAGCTTACAAATTGCTTCCTTGAAAGAAGGCGATTAGTCATGAACTTCCTAGTACGAATCGTCACAGCCTTGTCCGCCATGGCTACAGCTCCAGATGATTCAGATAAAACTCCAACTGGGTTTCCTAGGGGGCTGTCAAAAGAGATACCACGGGACGACAGGGTCCGAAAAGAAGTAGAACCCTAGCTTTTATAGTATTCCATTAGGGTTTCTTCTTAAATAGACCAGCTACCTGTTTTGGGCTTACTTGGATTTTAGTTGGGCTAGTTTCACTTGTATTTAGACCCAGAGCTACTTTTGCTTATTCATTAGTGTTTTTCATTTATATATAATGTCATTTTTATACTCTTGAAATTATTTTAATTATAATATTTAAAAGAACAAAGTGTATTTGATGCTATAAAATATTTCGTAAAATTTGACTTAGATTTGAACTTATATTATATTTAAACTTAACTATTTATGTTTATATATACTTTCTATATAATAAAGAATTGTATTTTTTCCTTTCAAAATAAATAAATTGGAATAATTTAAAATACAAAAAATTGATTAATAAAAAGACTCCAAAAGGAAATACATGTATAGTTCCAATAAAAAAACTATATTTGGAGCAAGTTTTATACGATCAAGATTTAAATGTAGGATAATAATAGATGTCCTACTGAAATGTCAACTATCAATACCCAAGTTACAAGCTTCTATGAATGATTTAATACATCATCTTTTCAAAGTTGCCCATGCATCAATCTAAGTTACAACTATATTGTATTGAATGACTCTTTAGAGTAGGGAGAAAGAAAGCAAGATCAACTCCAATTGATTAGTATAAATCGTATATCCCATTTTACAGAGAAGTTGTTCTTGCAAATGAGGTGAGTATTGTGAGTAATGAGTTGCTTTCTAATTAGGTATATAAGTTCATAAATGATATGATGATTTTCCCTTGAAGAATTTTCTAATTTCTTTCCCTCTATATGCCACACATTATAGTTCCAAATGTAATTTTATGTATTATAAAGTCGCCTTTGCTTAGACTTCTTTTTTTATTGATCTAATCAACAAGTTCTACCAATCCAGTTAAAGAGAACTGAAGTTACATAATTCTTTGATCTTTTTCTAGATAGTTATGGAGTATTGACAATAGAAAGACAAGTTATTGATTAATTCAATCTGTTGTTTATAAAGGGTAAAATATTTGGACAAGTTAGAGATACCCTTAGCTTATCCATGATATTTAATCCCATCTTGATGATAAAGCAAATGATAAATGATTGTTAAAAAAGAGCTTGTTTGAACCACACAACTTTGGGACTCTAGTTCTAATTGCTAATTGCAAGAGTTGTTAGAAAAGTTCTCAGATGAATGTCTCAGCCAATTAACTTTGTCCTCTCTATTACTACTGAGAGAGTAATTTAGGATATACTTCATTATGATTGACTTCATCCCTTCACGAAGCCCCTAGTAATTATATATTAGTCTCTTTAGCTACAACATTTTCTGGAATTACATCTCTTAATCTTAATAACTCATTAATGTTATACAAAGATCTCGAACTACTCTGATTATCTTACTAAAAGTTGGTAGTTTTTCCATCACCAAGTTTGTAATGTCACTTGCTCCCTAATCTTTAGTGTATAAAACATAGTCCAAAAAGTGTTGGATTTAGAATTAACATTCCAAAATTTTTGCTTCTTTAGATAATATGTATGAAACTACTTCACCCATAAAGATTATTTGTTAGTTAGAATTATCTATATCCTCTTGATCATCAGAACTTTGTTAGTGGTTCTGATAAGAATAATGTTCAACCCCTTTTATCCTTAAGCAAGCAAACATTTTGCTATTTAACTTTTTTTATTGATCACCTTGAGAGGTCTTCAGACTATAAGAAGTATCTTAACTTATTTTCCAATGTTTTCATCAAATTCTTGGCAAAGACTAGATGAGAGGACTAATATACATATAAGCCATTAATGAATGAGTTAATAAGCTAAACTCTAATGTAAATAAAAGACATTTGTATACCAATTGCTTATTCTTTTTTAATATCCTTTAAACGAAGGGGAGAAGTCACTATAGGTTGGTTTTTGAGAGTTGATAAGAATACTCAAAAAAGAGAAAGAAGACTTCGTAATTCTGAGACCTGTTAGGCTCAAAAGCCAGGTAAAGAGGTAAGCAACATTAGATGATATAAAGACAAGAGTTGTCACTTTATTGATTGAAAGACATGATAGTACCTTAAAGGTAAAGTGTTATTATAAAGGTACTATTTAAGTTTAGGTTAGCTCTAGATAGGAAAAGCAAGTCATCAATAAAGGATAAGTTGAGAATTTTAATCTTTTTGCATTTGTTATGGCAATTAAAGGACCTCTTTGCATAATGACATAGCCAATCAATATAGTTAGGACTTTTATGCATAATATGAATAGATAAAGAGAGATTTGATCACCTTGCTTTAACCCTTTAACACCTATGATCAATTTAGTTGGCTCCCTATTCATAAAAACACTATAAGGGATTGAAATTATGCATTGCTCAATCCGGTTGATAAAAATTTAAGGAAACCATTGGCATTCGAAGAATGCGAGATGAAATTAACTATCAAATACTTTATGAAAATCATTCTTGATTGCATAACTTTTTTCAAGTGCTTTTCATTATAGTTCTTTAAAAGCTCATATGTTAGCAATATATTATACCCTATTTTCCTTTGTTTGATAAAATCTCTTTATTATAAATTGATGTGAGTTTTTGTACCACCTTAAGTCTTAAAACCAAGAGCTTTATGAAGATTATATATATAATGTTATAGCATGAAATAGGGCTAAAATCCAATAGTAATTTAGGATTAGGGACCTTTGGGATCAGGTTTATGAATGTCTTGTTAACTTCCTTCAACGCCTTTCCAAGGTTGAAAATTTCAAAGACAACATCAGTGACTATTTGTTTGGTGTGAGTCCATGTCTTCTAGAAGAAGAAAGCATTGACTATATCTACTCTAGGTGCTTTACTTGGTTTTAGTTCAAAGATAGCTTTTTTCACAACATCAATTTTAAAGGGTCTAATTAAATTGAGAGTTTCATCATCATATGAAAGATTAGAGAGCCTGCATATAAAAATAATAATTGGAGGAAGAATTAAATGTGTTAGTGAAATAATTGTATGTTTCCTTCATTATTTCAACTTGAGAAAGTGTCAAAGGCCTATTTTCTTTTAGCAGGGATACAATTTTATTAATGTTCCTTTTAGAGAGAACAAATTTGTGGAGAAAATAAGTGCTTTTATCTCCCATCTCTAACTATTAAACTTTAGATCTTCATTTTAAGAATAAAACAGTTCACTTTTAGAGCTCTAGATTAATTAAACAAGGTTGTTTTCTCTTTATTTGATTAGCTACATTATCAAGAGCTTGATAAAGGTTATTTTAAACATGAAATAGTTTTTCTTTAGCAATAAAAATAAATTATTAGGTGTTGTTGAACCTCTTATAATTTAGTAACTTAAGTTCTTCCTTAATCATTTGTAATTTTCTTATGCAAATGAAGGATTTATAGTCGTAGAAGTTTGGTTGCAATCCTTTAGTTACAACTTCATCAAAACCTTTAACCTGGACTAGATAATTGTTTTATACAAAAAAAAAAGAAAGTTTCATTTTATAATCCAAAGATAGGTTATGAACTTCAATTGGGGTATGGTGAGAGGATAAAAGATTATTGGATAAGGCCTTACTATTTAGGAACTTGGTTAGCCAGTGATCATTAACTTAAGCTTTGTTCCTTATAAACTATCTACCTTCTTGATTGGTGCTCCAAGTGAAGAATTGCCCTTCTATTATGATAATGGTGACTTTTATATGATTTGCACAATTCTTGTGGTCCTCATTCTAATTTTTTAGGAAAATATGCCCTTAAGCTTATAATGGACAAAGGGTTTATTGAAGTCCCACAATGATCAAACATAGAAAGTTCATATTGGTCAAGTTGTCAAAGCTTCCAAAATAATACCAATTCTCCAAGCTTTTGTAGTAGTCTAGGTGGAATCTCTAGAGAACTGAACACTAGTTTCTTAATTTCAAGCAATAAAATTGAATGGGATTTTTTGATTAAATAGCTGATTAATTGAAATCAATACAAAAACAAATTAAATCAAATAAATTTAAATATAAGAAAGTCAAGATTATCAAACTCCGAATCAAGGGAAAAATCTCATCTAATTGTAACATTGATCATTGGTTCAAAAAGAATATTTTTCAAAATTCAAACAATTAGTCCAAAATATATTAGGATAGTAATAATAAGTCTCAAAATTTTCTAAATTAATTAGTTTAAACCCAGTATCCAAATCAAAACTTACCATCTATTGATTGGGTGTGATAGCATCTCGTATGAAATAAATAATAGCAATAAACTTCGTGAAAAAGACTAATCCCTAAATTAAATAATTGAGATAGCTGCAACTACCAATTTAGTTTTCTTGTTTATTATAAGTTAAATATGAAAAGTGATAAATAACCTATTTTCTACTTGTACCAATCTTTCATGACAATTACAGATCACTGAATTCCTGGATAGCAATAGAATAATTAATGTTAAATTAATTTGTTAGATTAATCGAATATCAATCATTCATGAAATATGAGAACTCAAAACAAGAAATACTTGAATTAAAACGTGAATAAGAGTTTAGAACACAAAACTTCACAAAATTACAATTAGGATTGAATCTCCTTAAATAAAAAAGATTGAGTTTAGTCACACATGACTTTCGCTCCAATAACAAAAATAGAAAAAAGACGGAGAATTACGAAAATTATAACAAAGAGAACCTCTTTCTGTTGTGAGGAACGTCCCTTTTATAAGGTTTTCTAATTTAATCCTAATATAATTGTAACTTGTAAAGATGTCTATCTAAAACAAATTTAAATTCAAACTCTTACATGATAAGGATAAGGCGAAATCTTCTAGTCAAACTCCAACTCTTCACGTGATCAACTTTATCTACTGCTTCAATATCTTCACTTTATCTAAAATTTGTGATTATCATCAATAGAGTTCCAATTTGATGCAATCTCTACTTTTCATCTCCTAAAATAAAACAAACATTAAGTTTCATATTTTAGCACTAAAATAAATCAAAAACAAAGGAGATAATATCAAATAATATGTCAAGATAAGATCTTATCAAATTCCCCCACATCGGACTCATGCTTGTCCTCATGCATACATCAATTCAATATATTAATCATCTTCACAACTACCTCTCATCTCCTTTCTTGTCATCCAAAAATATCCAAAAGCTAATTCACATTGAAGGGTTAAGATAAAATAACAATCGAAAGAATAAAACACTCTTAGGACACATTGTTAAAACATAGCATCTCGTCAATTCCATCGAAATCAAATGAACAAGATATGACACCCTCACAAGGATTTCACTCTATACGCTCAAAGTGTTTAGGGTTCATTAAGCTCTCAAATTAAAACTTGGCAAGTTATTTCCATAAGCTTGCTCAAGAACTACCACTAAACAAAATGAACCTAATGTATAAACTAAAAGGACTTAATAAGAGTTGTAATGTGGCTTAGGTAAGATATGACAAAAGGAACTTTTTGGCTAAGTTATAAATTGAAGGGAATCATACAAAATTATCTACACAAGTTTCAACTTAAATCAAAATTCACTTGGTTCAGATGACATCTCTTTCAATCACTTTGTCTTTTCTTTTCTTCTTTTTTTTTCAAAACAAAAAATCAAAGAGGAGATTTTGTTTTTTTGTTTTTTACTTCTCCTCCATTCTATAAAAACAATTAAAATAATGCAACTTGAATCATCTAATTAACTTTTCATGGAAATAGTCAAAATCCTATGCAAATAAGCTCGAAATAATTCCTTCAATTTAGGAGATCAAAATTATTAAGGATATCAACAACAAAAGGATAAATTCAGCTTGTAACGAGGCTATTATGCAAGAAAGAAAGGTTATGGCTCAAATTGGTTTTCCTAGGGATAAAAATTCAGGTAGGCTTGTTTAGGTAAAAAATGGTTATCCTAAATGCCCTCATCATCTTTATAAACAAATTCATAAAAAAAATGTGGTCTCAACACGTCTTCAAAAGCAAGTAGTTCTAGCATAAACAAGCTATATTTGATAACATGCAACAAATATATATATATATATATATGAGCACATATATGGCGAATGCTCTTAGGCTCAAAGCTCACGTAAGTGTCAAAAATTGCATCAAGCTTTGCACACTTTTTGTTTAACAAAATCAATGAGATACTTGAAAAAATTTAATAAAAATACTAATCATGCTTGTCTCTCTGATGCATTAGATCTTAAACCAAAAATGCATCCTAACTTAAGAATTATTCATGAACGACAATCAAAAAATTATGAAGCTATCATGAGGAATAATTAATATATGAATCAACATATCATGAGTCCAAGAAAAATTACAAAGTTCATCATAATATAAACATTCACTCCCCCACACCTAAATCATACATTGTCCCTAATGTATGCATAAGATACTCGCAACTCAGTAAAGATAATCAGAAAAATAAAGTACAAAATAAAGGACTCCCTTAAATTGTGAGTATCTTAAAATTATCCACACACGTTTTCTTTTTAATACCAATTTCAGAACTTGTCGCAAATTGACAGTGTGAATTAGCATTCATAGGCAATTTTCCTTTTGTTACAGTCTTGGTATTAACTTTAGAATGCCTTATAATACTAAACAAGATAAACAAAAACTACTTTGAAAAAGATTAAAAATAATGTAATAATAATTAAGATTGAACTAAAAATAAAATAAAAGAATTTAATTAAAACTTAAAAAACAAATGGGGGCGTGAAGGTGCTTTTATGGTTGAGCTTTAGGCTACTGTATGGGAGGAGGGTTACTTGTGGTTTGATTTTTTTTTAATTTCTAGTAAAGACAAATAAGCAGATTAGGTTTTTAGGGTTTTTTTAAGAGAAAAATATTTAAGTAAATAAAGAAAGTAAATAATTAAATGAGAAAAGAAAAGAAAAAATTCAAAAACACTAAATCACATAAGACAAGATCTCGTTTTATGAGATTTGGTAGTCTAGAATTCCAGAACACTAAGTTACATAAGGCGAGATCTCACCTTTGAGATTAGTAGTTTGGGATTTTAAGGTCTTCACTCCAAGATACTAAATTACATAAGCTGAGGTCTCGCCTTATGAGATTTAGTAGTATGGAATTTTAAGACCTCCTTTTTCCTTTAGGCCAATAAATTTATTTTTCAAAAGCAATCAAATGCAAGTTATATATAAATAAAACAAAATATAACAATCATATTTTGGGTTGCCTCCTGAAAAGTGCAATTGTTTAATATCGTTATACTCGACATGACTTTTTCTTCTCCAACTTCTACGTAATTGTAGTTTTGTACTCCTCAAGTAGTGTTACTAGCCCTTTCTCTTGCTTTTTAGTCAACCTTTTTGAAATAATTATGGGTAATGACTTTCCATCATCTAAATAGACATACTTTAAGCGATTAGGTAACACCTTTAATTCTATCTTCGAAGCCTGCAAGACATAAGGTAATATTTTCTTGTAAGTTATAGTGAGTTCATTATTCAAAGTTTCTGAATCGATTAGCATCTAACTTCATAAGTTTCATAAATTTGCTTGTTCACTTCCGATTTAGCCTTAAACTCAAACTCATCTTCATCACTTTCTT
The DNA here is from genome assembly GCA_026413575.1 of Erythroxylum carthagenense. Taxonomy (NCBI): domain Eukaryota; kingdom Viridiplantae; phylum Streptophyta; class Magnoliopsida; order Malpighiales; family Erythroxylaceae; genus Erythroxylum; species Erythroxylum carthagenense. The sequence continues at coordinate 53,062,305 of JANZLD010000003.1, forward strand.
CCTTAAACATATCCAACACAAATGAATCCACAATATCCATATGATAAACAGATTGAAAAATATTCGGGTACTTCATTACTTCAGAATTGTTAAACTTTACTATTTCTTCGTCAAACTTTACGGAAAGAGTACCCTCGTGTACATCGATAATTGTCTTAGCCGTCTTCATAAATAGCCTACCCAACAAAATCGAAGCTGAATTTTCAACACTATCTCCATTTATTTTCAAGATGTAAAAATCCATTAAAAATACCAAACCATTAACTTAGACTAAAACATCCTTAATAACTCCAATAGGATGCACATACGAACGTTCAGCTAGTTAGATTATTACATTAGTTTCTTGCAAGGAATTCATATTTAAATCTCGATAAATTGAGTATGACATAACATTATTAGATGCACCTAAATCTAGCATGGCACGCTCAATTTTTTATTACCAATAACACACAGAAGTGTAAACATACTGGATCTTTACGTTTTTATGGTAATTTCCTATTTATCACAGCTAATACATTCTTACCCAAAATTATTCTCTCATTATCCTATAGCTTCCTTTTATTTGTGCATAAATCCTTAGAGAATTTTGCATATTTCGGAACTTGCTTGATGGCTTCCAAAAGTGGTATATTGATTTCCACCTTTTTGAAAGTTTCTAAGATTTCTCTTTCATATTCATCATCTTTTGGTTTAGCTAACCTGTTAGGAAAAGGAGGTAAACGTGCATTAATTGATATTGATGGAGATGAATCATTTTTTTACCTTTGTTGATTCTTAAGTTCGAAGTTCTTCCTTCTTTTCTCCGTCATCATGCTTTTCTTCATCCACTGATAAAGAAGTTTCAAATTGAATTTCCTTACCACTTCTTAAAGTCATTGCACTTACATTCTCCTTAAGATTCACTATCGTTTGGGAACGTAATTTCCCTAATGCTTGGGCTTCCAATTTACTTATCGAGGTGGCTAACTGAGTGATCTGATTTTCCAAGTTTTGAAGGCTTACCCTTGCTTCCTGTTGAAATTGTTGAGTATTATTAGCAAACGCTTTAACAATTTCATCTAAAGAAACACATGAATTTGAAGGTTAAGGTTGAGCATATGTAGGAGCTTGAGGTTGTTTATTAAAATTGTGAGGTTGATATCGTTGTTGTCCTCCTTGATTTCCATAGCTTAAGTTTAGATGATCCCTTTATCCTAGATTGTAGTAATTGGAATAAAGGTCATGCTTTCGTTGAGGTTAACCAGAAAGCCTCCTATTAGGTTAGCTTCTTGGAGAGTCTCTTATTGCAATGAAGGGCACATATCCGTAGGATGTCCAGGGAATGAACATATTCCACACACTCTCATAGATTGCAATTGACCTATAGTCATTTGACGAACTAGAGCGGTTAAATCGAATATTTTATCCTCAAGGTCTATGTTACTTACCTCATTCACACACTTAATAGCTCCATCCATCCTCGTCCCAAACTATTGAGAATTTTCGGCTATAATTGATATCAACTATCTGACTGTCTTAAATGTTTTGTTTACCAGAGCTCCTTCACTAGCTGTATCGGCTATACTTGGATCCATTGGCAATAGTATTTCATAAAAGTATTAAATCAGAAGTTGATTGGGAATTTGATGATGTGGACAGCTAGCACATAGTTCCTTAAACCTTTCCCAATATTTATATAATGTTTCTCCTATAATTTGTCTTATTCCACATATCTCATTTCTAATATTCGCTGCTCTTAATGCAGGAAAGAACTTCTCCAGAAACATTCTTTTCATCTCATTCCACGTTTTCATTAAGCCAGGGGGAAGATAGTATAGCCAATATTTTGCCTTATCTTTCAATGAGAACGGAAGGCACTGAGATTAATTTGTTCTTCTGTCACCACTTGTGGCTTCATTCTAGAACCGATAACATGAAATTATTTCAGCTGTTTATGCGGATCTTCACCTACAAAATCACCAAAAATAGGCAATTAGTGAATCAAACCCGATTTCAATTCAAAATCTACCTCAATATCTAGAAATTCAATGCATAAAGGTTGTTGATTCAAATTCGATGCTGCTAACTCCCTCAACGTTCTCGGGTTGAGATTTGCCATCTTTTCATCTTCTTCTTGAAAATTAAAGTCTTCATCGATTGTTAGATTTACTTCAACTTTCACGTCTGGGGTGAGCAACTGTTTCCTTGCTTAGTCTCTTTTCTTAAACAATGCGCTATCTTCTTAATTTTTGGATTGTATTGCAATTTACCTATCTGAGAAGCACTAATCATACAAGACAAGAGGTTAGTAGTAACTATAACAATAAAAATGCAAACCAATTAAGAAACTTGAAATAGTTCATTGACAACGGTGCCAAATTTTAGTTGGGTTGTCGAATAATATTGATTCTCCAAACTTTTGTAGTAGACGTAGAACCTGGTCAAATCCTTAAAGAACTGAATACTAGTTTCTTAATTTTAAGCAATAAAATTGAATATAGGGTTTTTATTAAATTACTGATTAACTGAAATCAATATGAAAATAAATTAAATCAACAAAATTTAAATATGAGAAAGTCAAGATTATCAAACTCCAATTCAATGGAAAGATCTCATCTAATTGTAACATTGATCATTGGTTCAAAAAGAATATTTTCACTATTCAAGCAGTTAGTCCAAAACATATTAGGATAGTCATAATAAGTCTCAAATTTTTTTAAATTAAATAGTTCAAACCTAGCATCCAAACCAAAACTTACCATCTATTGAATGCATGTAATAGCAACCCATATCAAATAAATGATAGCAATAAACTCCGTAAAAAAAACTAAACTCTAAATTAAATAATCAAGATAGCTGCAACTATTCAATTTAGTTTTCTTGTTTATCATGAGTTAAATATGAAAATTCATAAATAACCTACCTGTTAATTGTACCATTCTTTAATGACAATTACTGATCAATGAATTCCTGGATAGTGATAGAATAATCAATATTAAATTAAATTGTCATATTAATCGAATATTAATCATTTATGAAATATGAGAACTCAAAACAATAAATAATTGAATTAAAACGTGAATAAATGTTTGAAATACAAAACCTCACAAAATCACAATTAGAGTATTGAATCCCTTTGAATCAGAAAGATTAAGTTTAGCCACACATGGCTTTTGCTCCAATAACAAAAATAGAAGAAAGACATAGAATTGCAAAAAATGTAAAAAGAGAGAACCTCTTTCTATTGTGAGGAACGTCCCTTTTATAAGATTTTCTAATCTAATCCTAATCCAACTCTAACTTGTAAAGATATCTATCTAAAACAAATTTAAATTCAAACTCCTACATGATAAAGATAACGCGAAGTCTTCCATTCAAACTCCAACTCTTCAAGTGATAAGTCTTATCCACTGCATCAATCTCTTCACTTTATCCAAAATTTGTGATTATCATCATTAGAGTCCTAATTTGATGCAATCTCTACTTTTCATTTTCTAAAACAAAATAAACATTAATTTCCATATTTAAGCACCAAAATAAATCAAAAACAAAAGAGATAATATCAAATAATATGTCAAGATAAGATCTTATCACATATTAGCATGAATTTTCATATGTTTATATCATAAGGAGCTTTTATGGAAAGCAAGATTAAAGACAAAGTCAAAAGTAAATTTAAAGTTGAGTTTCTCCTATAAAGTTCTTATTGAAAGGTGAATGAGTTGATCAGTGATATCTAAATTCAACATCTCTTTCTTATCAAAGTCGTATGCAACAACTAATTTTCTATTCTAGTATTATATTAGAAATGATAAACCAATTCTTATTCAAAAAATCAAGCTTCCTATAATTTTCTACCTTTAGTTTAGTTTCCATAATTCATACAAAAAAAGGTTTTAAATTTTACAAATAATCTTACATTACTTGTTTAATGGGGCTATTTTGCCCTCTCACATTTCATCTAAGTATAAACATTAAGAAGGGAAATTTTAGATTCATTAGCCTTACTTTCTCTATTATACTTCCTCTTAATGACAAGTTTAAAATTGTTGCCTAAATTATATGCTTCTTATTGTACATTTAAAGAATTCTTGAGTAATAAAAAAGAAGTATTGAAATTCATGCTCTTTAAGTTACATATATTCAATTCGGTTGTAGAGACCTCTATACCACTCATTGGTTCTTTCAAGGGATCATTTGTTAATAATTTATTTACAAAGATATGACTTTTCATCACTAGTTGTATAAGCTTTAACATAGATAAGATTTTCTTTCATCTGCTCTTTAATTTTGTCAGAAACCTATTTGTCAAAGTTTTCAGTCATTAAAAGTTTTTGGTAACCCCCTATTTGATATCTCTTATCAGGTAGTGCTCACTTTTTACCTTTTTTAGTTGTTTTAGGTCTCCATTAATATGAGATAATGACAAAGTCCTCGACCAATTTATCCTTTTCTCATAGTATCATGGAAGGATTAACTCTGGAAGGTCTTGGTGAACATCAATAATCACATAAATTCTAGTATAATTGATGTGTTTCAATCCAATAGTTGTTATATTCATGCATATTGCGTTCCAACATAACTTGTTAAATGAGTAAGACTCTTAGTAGACTAATATTTTGAAGAAATAATGTGTGTTGATATATATATATTGGCACCTGCTTCTGTTTCAAGCTTTCTGGATGAATCCCATATTTAAAATAAAAAATAAAAATTGGTTTATTATAGTGGCAAGCACCTACCTATAGAATCTTATTAGCACAATGTTCTTATTCAAATTTTAAGAGGAAGAGATTATCTTGATTGACCATAACCTCTTTCAGCCCTTTCTTCCTTTATTAATAGCGAGACTAAGTGTTCATTAGTGGGAATACAGGGTGTTTGTCTATAAAAAAAGCTAACTAAGGTTGAAACTCATTTAGAGACCCTTTCCTTAAGTTGTCTACTAGGGAGTTGTAATTGAGCAAACGTCAATTGAATGGGGTGGACAATAATGAATTTTTTCTAAAAGAGATATGTCTAATAAAACTTAGCACCAAAACATTTGGTAATTGGGGGAGCAGCAAAGACATAAGTATGCTAAAGAGTTAGAGTTATAGGAGAAAAATCATAAGAGCAAGGTGTTAAAGGTATTCAAATGGTTAAGTTGAGCATCATTTTGGTGGGAAGAGAGGGGAAGATCTTTAGAATGAGCAAGTGAAGGTGAAGGTAGGTTTAGAGCTGGTTTTAGTGGAGGGAAGTCTTAAAGAACAAAGTTAAGGGTCTACTTAGGGAGAAGTAAGAAGTGAGATGTTATGCTACTAACAGTTGAAAAAAATCGTTTCAAAAAAGGAAGGAGGAAGAGGTTAAAAAAAGCTTAGGTAAGGAAAAAAAATTAAGTCATAAAAAGAGTTGATATAGTGAGAGAAGAACTAAACACAAGAAATATTAAAGGTGCAAACACGTAACAAATAAAAGTTAGAAGAAAAGAGGAAACAATGAAGGAATAACAAGAAAAGATGTCAAGAAATAATAACTAAAATCAAGAGTGAACCAAAAAGAAGAAAAAGGCTAAGAATAACATAAGAAGAAAAAAAAACTCAAAAGGGATGAGAGTAAGTGTAGAAAATCAACTAGAAGAAAGATATGTTGAAAGGAAATAAGATTATAAAATTTTGGTTCAAAGACGAGAACTTTGATAAAAAAAACCATATTTTATAATTAAGAAGAACATTTGATTAAGGATGACATTGGCTAGCCTTTGTCAATTTTTTTAAAATTAAAAATATATAACAATTTATTTTTTAATTGGATTCGGATCTGAATTGTTCAGGCTTAAACTTATTCGAAGCTCAACTCTTTTAAGTAAAACAATGTTATTTTGTTTTGAATAATTAGTTCTCGAGTTAGTCTGGACGTGAATCTAATATATGATTGACTCATTAAAAATAATTAAATTTAAGCCCATGGGTAAAAATTATCATCCCCATATTTGACTATATATATACAAATTGATACAGTGTTAACTTTGAATTTAAAAAATTAAGTCCATTTCATATTAAGTACGAATTTAAGAATTTTAAAATTAACTGAAATTTTATTAAGCCCCAAGTCAAAATTATTTGGGAAGGATGTCACGCGCAAATAAGATCAAGTCACGTGCTAATCAATCCCCTCCCTCCAAGAAAACGACCAATCCCATTTGAGTGGCTGAGGTTTAAATTCAAGGCCATTCCACAAACTCTACATTCGTCCTCTGTCCATTTCCTTTCTCTTACAATCTCATCATCACCACCAGTCCGTTAAATATCTCTTCAACGAAATCAAATCCCATAGATAAAACCCATCAATCACGATCAGAAACCCCTCAAAAAGATTGAAGAGTTTGAGAGAAACCCCCTGTAAAATTCGACCCTCCATGGCAACTGCTTCGTTGCTTCAATGGAATCCTTTGAAATGGCAGCACGCCAATTGCTCTTTTCAATCTCATAGCAAACCTTTTCCCTTTGCATCCGCCAGGTCCTTTCAGATACTCACAGTCAAAGCTCAAAGCTTTAAGTGCCATTTAGCGAATCAAAGCTTTGACGCCTCTCCTTCCATTTCAACCTCTGTTCACGATACAACGTCTCTTATTAAGAGAAAGGCAGCCGGAGATAACCCATTTGATAGCATATTTCAAACAATCGTAAGAGCGCTGGAAGCTCTTAAAAAACCCACCGTGGCAGCTATCCTGATTGGGCTTCTGTTGCTCTACGACCCCAATTCAGCATTTGCTGCGTCAGGTGGGAGGATGGGAGGCAAGTCTTTTTCACGATCGTCTTCTGGATCGTATTCATCGAGAAGTTACTCTGTTCCTCGGACTTCTTCGCCGGAGTTCTCTTATTCAGTGCCGTACTTTGCTCCGACACCATTTGGTGGCGGTGGTGGCTTTTACGTGGGCCCTGCTGTGGGTGTCGGTGTTGGTGCTGGCTCTAGCTTGTTCTTTATATTGGCTGGATTTGCGGCGTTCATGTTGGTTTCTGGCTTCCTTTCTGATAGGAATGAGGACGGCGTCCTCACTGCTACGGATAAAACTAGCATTCTCAAACTTCAGGTAATAGTAGTAATTGAATTGGTGGGATTGTTTATGTGTTTTTATTGGTTTTTGGAATAATTTGTTTAGTCAGAGTAATGAGATATGATGTGCAATGCGGTTGCTCTATGTATTGAAAGAGATAACAGCTAAACGATCACTGGTTGAATCAGTGTTGGATGTTTTGACTTCTGTGAAAGACTGCATTTTTATTTCTGCTAACGGAAATTTCTATCTTGTCATATGTGAATTGATTAGTCGGTGATTGGGTTCATGTGAGTGGCTTTTTTCACCTGTATTTCATATATCTGATTTATGGTGTACTATTCCTAGGTGAATCTGTACTAAGATCATAGTTTGGCAAAAGTAGTGGGTTGTGTATCTTGTTTTTATTACTTCATTTATATCTTGTAAAGCACCTTCTTAACAACAAACTTTAGGGGATTAATGGGATACATGCATGTTGGATGGTGCAGTTTGCTGGGACATTCGCACCCAGCTGAGTACAGTTCCTGCCCATATGGTAGTCGCTACAAAACCTGCTAATTTGAAATTCCTACTTGAAGAAACCAATGATCTATTGAATTGGGGAATATCATGCATTTGGCTGCTGATACATATCCACAATCTGGCACATTATTAGAAAGATTCTTTAATATCTGCTGAGTAATTATAGGAATAATGAGAAAACTTGAATCAATGCTTACCTTACTGTACTTGTCTCTTAGATTGGACTATTGGGGATAGGGCGGGCTCTCCAAAAAGATCTTAATCGAATTGCTGAGACTGCTGACACATCCTCCTCAGAGGGTCTCAGCTATGTGCTGACAGGTATGACTCTCTTTCTATTTATTTTACCTTTATTTCTTTCCATTTCTTTCTCGTTTTAAGTTGAATGTGGTATGTATTTTCCAAACTGTTTTGACATAGAATGAGGTTTTCCAACTGCTTTTTATGAACTTGCTTGAATTTGTCATTCGAACTAACATTGAGAAGAGGGCAAATTGCTTTTGAGAGAATTGAATAAGGAGCATTTGGAAACATGGAACACTGTATTTTTTATTGATGAAGGCATTTATTGAAGTATTCAACCTTATTAACTCGTTGTTTGTTTCTTATGACTGATTTAGTGTGCTCTTTTCACTTTCTTTATTGGGCCTTTTTCATGTATTTTTTCTATTTAGTGGCTTTTCTTGATCAGATTAAACTTTTTTTTGGTTTACTAGGATAATATTAATTAAACAAAAACAATGAAAAAGAAGGCTGTCTTCTAAAAATTTTCCTCCAGTTTGACATAAGCATAGAATTAGTGAGGCAGTCACCATGACCATGATGGGAAGTCGTTTGGACAATTTTTTCTTGAGGGAAGTATTGATGTAATATTCCATGAATTAGGAATTTATATTCTTGCTTGTATCTTTTTTACTCCTCAATTTTTCCTTTATCTCAACGTCCTTATTTTATGTAAGAAAGAGTTCATGAGCATTATTTGGAAACACCATAGCTGATATTATCTTATTATCAAAAAAGGACAATTTCACTCTTGCCATGTTGATTTTGTTGAACAAACTAGTGTAGTTCGCCTTGTAAAAATACAATGATAGTCTTGTTAATGAATTTTTCTTTTTTACTGGCAATGGATACATGCCGAACCTTCTCATATAAATCATCGGCAGTAGTTATTATTTTATTCTATTTTGGTTGCAGAGACATCACTAGCTTTGCTTCGGCATCCAGATTATTGCATATCTGGTTATTCTTCTGTAAGTGGACGATTTTCTCCTATAACACCTTTTTGTAGGATCCATGTCTTACCAAAGATATTTGAAGTTTATGTGCTTATGCCAAGTTCTTTCTCTCTCTGGTATTGAAGTTCAACGTTCTCTTAACTTGTTGGATTTATTGCATGAATGAATAAAAGTAACAAAAATGTTTGTCTTCTTTTCACTTCTTTTGAAGGTGGATGTGAAGCGAAGCATAGAGGAGGGTGAAAATAGGTTCAATCAACTTTCTATTGAAGAGCGAGGGAAATTTGATGAAGAGACACTCGTTAATGTCAATAACATAAAAAAGCAGAGTACAAAAATCCGGGGAGCAACTGGATTTAGCAATGAGTATATAGTGGTAAGGTTTCAGTGCTGATCTGCATTTCTCTGCATATAATTGAATCAAATTGAGGTCAATGTTTTACTATGAGCTGTTTTCTTATGGAAGTAAATATAGGCTAGAAGAATTTATAGTCACCAGTATTACTAGTTCACACAAATCTGCTTCTTTATGTTACTCAGGAAATGACTGCGGAGTTAAGAGTCACATGATGTCTAACATTGATAGATTGATTGTATGCCTTTTTATGTTACTTTCCTTCATTTCTTTTATTGGGTGATTAGAGGGGGACAATGGGAAGGCCTTGACGCTTCCATTTGTTCAATATTCAAAGTTGATTGTGAATGGCTAGGGCATCTACACGTAATTTGCTTTGTCTCAGTTGCAAACTAAAAATGGTTTTCTCTTAGTGGAATTAGATCCTGAAAGCAAAGAAATGGGGAAGGGGTTGTAATGTAGTACTTTAGCGACATTTGGGTGCAAGAAATCTTTATGATTTCAGACAATTAGATAGAAAGGAATCTGGGTTAGACCAGACCTAGTATAGAACTACAGACATCTTTTTATAAGCTGTATTAAGCGAGTTCAGAGGCACAATATTCTGCCTTATTCTTGTTGCCAAGCTAATTCAGAAGAAAAGATTACCCTTTGATCTTATTATCAAATTTGCATTAGAGCACACTGGACAATGTTATTGAACAGAAAAGCCAGATATCCTTTCTGGAAAAGAGTCATTATTCTTGTATAGACCTGGTTCTAACTTGACTCTTTGATAAGCGAATGACCAATGTGTAAACTATGCTCCAAGAGTATGAATGGAAAGGAACAACTCATTTAGACCGTCATGTGATATGTTTTTTTCTAAACATCAATGATAAGTTTGATGGTTATATGAAAGGACTAATATTAGATCATTTGTTGTTCATCAAATGGAAAAGCTAGCTTGCTATGAAAAAGTCATGAGGTTTTCTGTAAGATAGTTGAACCTTTTGCAGCATGAATAGTTTTCATTTGCATCACATGGAAAATCCTTTCCACCCATGTTTAGGGATTAGATATAGTCTAATCAACCATCTTATTCTATGATTTGTGAATTATATTCCATATTTGAATTCTTTGGGCTTTTGGAAATGGAAATACGTTAATCTGTCCTATAGAAATGTGAAAATTCTTTATAAGTTTTGGGGGGTAGGGCAGTACAATAAGCTTTAAATAACACCCTTGAAACATGTAATAGTATGTTTCAGAGTTGGTACCGATGTTGACAGCACTTTTAAAAGGTTCCTCATTTTATGATAAAATTGAAAAATGATTAAGATTCAAGACAATACATCTTGAGCTAATTGGCACTTGTTTTAAGTTTTGCCCATTGATGTTATAGGTTTCTCATTTGCTGTTTTCAATGAAAATGATATTGATATATCCTCTGTTTTTTAGCTAGGCAATTTGGAGATCTATTTTAATTCTATTAGTAACATCTGCTATTGAGTTTGCAAAGTTTTCAGGATTAAATGACGAGAGCATGAATTTTCTTTTACCTTTTAGCTTTTATGTTGTCGTTTATCCTGTTAACATACTATCACCAGATAACAATTTTGGTGGCTGCGGAAGGAGTATATAAGCTACCCTCCATCAATGGTAGTGCAGACTTGAAGGAAGCCTTGCAGAAGCTTGGCTCCATACCCAGCAACAAGATACTTGTAAGGATGAGTGTATTTTTCGTAAAACGATGGTTCATATTTGTTGAGAATGGGAAAAAGAAAAGTCATTCATTAGTTATGCAATGATACAATTGCATTACCTTGCAGGCTGTTGAGGTGTTGTGGACTCCTCAGAATGAAAATGATACACTATCAGAGCGGGAATTGCTTGAAGATTATCCACTTTTGAGGCCTTTGTAAGAGTTTATAACAGTCGCTTGTATTTTGGTGTGAGAGCAGCCAGAGGGATGAAATTAACTGCCTCCTAAATTAGGTGCGTTTGTTATGTATAGAATAACACAGTCAAATGTTGTAGGAACTATATACACACGTTTAGTATTGTTTAGATGGTATGTTCTGTACCAAACCTCCCAATTATAAAGAGAGAGGTTGTATATGTATTGCAAAATTTCATCTTTTTTTTCTTTATAGTTTCAATGAAATCTTGCAGTATTGTACTCGTGAACTGTACGGACTACCAAAAAAAAGTAATTGTTGACAAATTTTCTTGATGACAAAATGTAAATTTTTGTGTCATTTCTCCAACACTGAGCACATCCATATTCCACAGTTTGAATGTTTCTTGGATTGCTGTGATGATTCCACTTGCGCAAATCCATGAGCAGAAAGGGCTTAAAGATTTGGATGAGTTGATATGTTTTTACATCTGGTTAGGAACCTGGCAAGAAACTGAAAAGAAAAGATGCTGACTATAACTTTGTTGTTTGATATGATGAAATAGAAACAGATGTGTATCCTGTTGTCGTCTTTCAGAATTATTGCAGCGGTTGAAGAAGTTAGTGGTGTGTCCTTGTTAACAGAAGCTATTGGTGGCCGTTTTAGGCGAGATTTGTAGAATGATCACTAGGAGTATAAGGTCAAATTTTGTATTAAGCAAAGCACATGCATGCTGAGATTAGACCGTGATTTACTTCCTTATAATTCTGTCGAGTCGGGGTGTAGGGCCGCCTAGGATGGGCGATTCCACCTTTTGGGACAAGAAGTAGGATTTAGACATCAAACTAACCACCAGAAGATTATGTGAGTAAAGGCACTATGCCACTGACTGGAATGAATGAAATAATAATCACAACACCTTGTCATGCTGTGGGTAGTGGATCTTTGAAGCTTTATTCCCGTCCCTAACTATGAAAAAAGAAAAAGATGGATATGCTCATCGTATGCGCACTTTTGTTTTAATCAACTTTTAAAAGATGCATGTTCCTTTCCCACTTCTCATCTTTGCTTTTTGAGCATCTCAATCATTTACAATTCATCATATATTCAGTTGCCAAGTATTACCAATTTTATTTATTTATTTATATTACAAACCAATCAGAATATATATATATAAAGGCATACTTGCTTTATTGACTAGACATAAATGTTCGTGTTGGTTACGTAATTTCAATTTTGAGTTAAAAATCATACCATCCAGACTATGATGACACAGGAACGTTCTAACATAGACTACTAAAATTTGGGATTTGACAATCTTGTGTACGACTTTACACGTCTGAGTTGTTCCAACCATGACATCGTGTTTGACTTTACACGGTTGATTTGTTCTAGTTAGAACTATGGAAAAATAGTGACAATTATTAATAATAAATAATTCAGATAAATTGTTTGATGAGCCAATATTCAAAATTAAATGATATAATTAGAGAAGTTTCATTGCTCCAATAATAATAACATTAATAATAATAAAATCTTACATACAAACCCAACCTTATAAAATACCCCATAAAACATAACATATAAACCACTCATGGGAGTACTTATAGGTTTGTATGTTTTATAGGATTTGTCCGCGAGCATGACTAACGCGAACCGGTCAAATCGTAATTACTAATCAGCTAAATTAGCTGTTTAGTCAAAACGTTCCTCATCGGTAGCTTTTCACAAATTAGTTGATTAGGTTGAAACATTAATAACTTTTTGATTAAGTCAAACAGTTGATTTTAGTCAACCAACTAAAAAATAGCTGATATTAACCAAACAACCCATAATGTTTAACGAGGTCAGAATGACATAATTTAGATAGACATGCCTTCATTTGCTTTTTCAATGTTGTTTCATAAAACAGCAATAGCAGAGTCGGCGAGATTATATTTTATCAAATTTTGACACTGCCAACAACAGGAAGTGAAACCCATTACTGATTTTCTTTCTAAACAGCAATATAATAACGATAATAATGACCCCACGTACCCAGTACCCAAAAGAGTACCATTTCTGTACAACCCAATTGCTTTAAAGGATAAAGTATGAAGAAAGCTCTGGTCAGCCTGAATGTGGACCATGAATTATTTAATGTTTTGGTCATGTGGGCAACCCATGTTGTGAGTAGATCAGCTTCAATGCTTTTGGAGTAGTACAAACAAAACTCCTATAATTGCTACAAGAGAGTGGGAACCACAAGTAGCTGGCCAAACCTCAAGAGACTCTCGTTGCCCATTTCTTTCATACACAAATCTGGATTCCTGGTTAGTTTGAGGTGAGCTGGAGTTGCATATGGACTCCAATTCAACTAAAGGACCATGCAAGTTGCAATTATTTCAAACCACATGCATGGCGTTCAAAGAACGAATAGGCAATCCCTGCCTTTAGTAGTTCAAGACCAAACAAGTAGTCAACAATTGTTTGCACCACTGAATCCCATCTCTTAGATTCCCTTATCCCAGCTCAATTTCTTATCTATGATTTGATTCTTATGTGACAGAGTCTATAACATGCAGCAGGGCATAAGCACATTTGATACTAATGAGTCAAAATGGCGGTAACTGATTGATATTAAAGGCTCTATAATAAGTATTTAGGTTTGGTAAAAAGAATCGAACATGTTCCTTAAAGAGGTTATACATCAACAGCATCAACTGGGAGAGATAAGGTCCTGTATAGCGAGTGTGGAAGCATAGATCCAATGCAGAAACTCTTCGTAGTGACCATATCCTTTGTTCTCGGAGCCTCACAATTTTGGGACCTTTGAGTATCCGAATAAGGGGAGCCCTTATTGATATGCGCATGCAACTCGGGACTAAAATGCTTGCTGTGGGCAATGGATTTTAGGAGATCCCTATCTTTCTTCCCTCGTAAAAAATTCAATGCAGGAGATGAAAAATCATCAGACTTTGAAGATTTTGAATCAATTCCTAATTGCTGATCGCGATGCTTTCTCAATTCTATCTCATATTTTGCTTTAAGCCATCTTAGCTCCTGCTGGATTTCATTCTCATGTTTTTCTGGCAACTCGTTGTATAATGATGTCAATCTATGAGAGGAACCAGAACTGGAATCGATAAAGTCTCGTACTTGCTGTGATGGAGAAGATTGAATTTCATTCCCCTTCATTTCTTTTTCATCGTACTCAGTGACTGATTGTTCAGATTTTTCATATTCTTCATCTGAATGGCTTTTTCCAGAGCCCACAGGAGTAAGCTCACGGCTTTCGTGTTGACCCCATATTTCTTGATAATGTGAGCAGTCTAATTGGCTCAATGCGTTTGATACACCTTCTGTCAACTCATGATCAGATTCATCAGGTTGGCATGTGACCTCTTCAAACCGACCATGCATCGCACCGCATCCGTGCCTACAACATGGATTCGACAGGAACTCTACAAGTGAACCATTGGAGGTACGTGTTGAAGCACAATTATGACAGATAGTTGGAATCGCAAAACCAGGAGTTTCCTCTATGCCTGGCCCTGGCCTCCATTCAGGTACCAAAGATGCAATCTCCCCATCAATCATATCAGCTATTTTTGTTACATCCTGATCAGTGATATCGAGTTCTGCAACCATTTCAGTTGCCACACTCAATGCTGTATCAGTTTCAATGTCAAAAGGAAAATATATGTTCCGAATACGACCTGCAAAAACAATACAATTAAATTTGCGATATTAGCTGGACATTCAATAGGACTAGAAAGGCTAGAAATTGATAGTTTAGAGAGACATCAAGTATTGATAACCTTCTCTATCAGCAATTCGGAGTCTTAAAAAGATGCTGTCATCTTCTCTTCTCTTGCCCTTTATACTTATGTCAACGTTGGCAGAACTTTCATCGTCATGATGTTCAAAAAATTCAATTCCACTTGGTTCTATCTCAACAGGATGAAAGTCCCAGTCATTATGTGCATCACCACCATAGCCATTAGAGTAACTGTTATATGAATTAATAGTGTCATAGCTATAGTCATTTGAGAACCCATTGCAGTGTGAATTACCACTTCCATTAAACTCCAGGTAAGGTTGCCTTATAAGAGGACCTGTGCCATCATCCCCCCCATAATTCAACTGCCTAGAATCGGAGTCACAACCGTCCATTTTAAGGAATGGGTCATTCAACAGCTCCCTAGCAGAGAGCCTGAGTGACACAGTTGCCAAGCATTTCTCAACAAATTGTCTTACTTCTGGATCCTTCACTTTGTACAAAGCATCTGGCTTTTTTCCCTAAATTAGGAAAAGGCAAGCAAATTAATCAGCCACCGTCGATAACTTAACAGTAAGGTATATGTGTAAAGAGGGTGTTTGATCTTACAGATATAACTTTCTTGTAAATTTGGGCCGGATGAGTGCATTCACTGTATGGATATTCAAAAGTAACCATTTCCAAAACGCACATTCCAAACGAATAAATATCAACTAGCTCATTATATGCCTCTTCATAAACTTCTGGAGCCATAAACTCGGGTGTCCCTAGAGGTATGAAAGCCCCACAGAAGAAAGATAGCCCATAAGATATGATATTCCATATTCTAAACAAAGTAATCATTCAAGCACAAGTTTGAGTGCAATACATCAACTAAAATTTTCATCTCTAATAATGGAAAGGACTAAAGAGATCTCACGGAAATTAAGTGAAGTGAGCATACCAACACAGTGAGCAGCATGCGATTTTCTAAGGATTGCCGCCAGGCCAAGATCTCCAATTTTTACCTCTCCTTGGTTTCCATTAACAAAAATATTGTCGCACTTCAGATCTCTGTGTATAACAGGAGGGTCGTGGCTATGGAGATAGAGAAGTCCTCTCAAGATCTGTCTGCACCAATGCTTCACTGCTCTGATGTTAACTCTTCTATGCTTTAGCCTATACCTGTAGAAAGGCCAGAGAGAGCGAGAGAGAAGCCAAACCAATAAATTTAGGAAAGACCCAACAAGCAAAGGCAGTGGAAAAGGAACAAGTGGATCTTGAAATGATTAGCTATTAATAACACTTACTGTCTCAAAGTCCCAGAGGTGAACATTTCAGTCACAAAGTTGATGTTTCTATTTGCAGTGTCAACCCAAGAAGTATAGAACTTCATAATGTTTTTATGCTTCAATGTCTTGAGGAGATGAATTTCGCAGTAAAGTCTCTCAAGATCTTCAGGGCTTTGTAGAAAATCATAGAGTTTGACCTGGTTCCAAGCGACTTCAATCCCCTCGTACTCATCGAATGCTCTGTAACTGCCGGAAAACAAATCCGTTAGTTACCTCTTCGAAGAAATTCAGACAAAACCAAAAAAGATGGCAACTTTGGCCAAAAGCATTAAATGGGCACCCACTGAATTCAAGGAGAACCCAAATTAAAAGCAGCCAAGTAAATTAATGAAGAGAAGAGATTAGATTAGATTCATACACTATCTTTGAAGCTCCTTTTCCAAGGATTTCATTGTACTGCAGATACAAAAGACACCAAGTGAATCCCCATAATCAAACTCAAAACATCAAGAACACCCAGAAGGGGAGAGGAACGGAGAGAGATAGAGAGAGAGCCATACTCTGCCATATCTTCCAGTTGGATCAACCTCAACAAACTCGGACGATTCTAACTCCGGATGTAAGAGACCATTCATTCTCCACAAACTTTTTAAGTAAAGGCTGGGTCTTTCTTTCTTCCTACTTTAGCCGTGTGATTTGTAGATCCTTTTAAAGTTCTTCTCTTTCTGTCTGACACAAAAATAAGAGCAAAATGGTTTTATCCTACAAAAATGTTACAGACAAATATACAAATATTTTAAAAGTGAGCTGACAAATGATCAATCATTCACAGGGGAGAGACTTAGAGAGAGAGAGCCTCTCTAGAGAGACAGAGAATTAAAAGATAGTTTTTTTTTCCCCCCATTTTGTTTAGCCACACCCTCATTTTAAGAGACAAACAACCAATCTCTCGCCCCCCTCCTCTCATCTACTCCTCATAGTTTACAAAAAAAACTTCAGAAGTTAAGAAGGAAGAAAGAAATGACATTTTTTTTTACCTTATTTACATGACAAGGAGGGACCAGGATGGACCCACCACCTCAGTTTGATTAATACTCTAGCTCTAGCGTGTAAATCCCTTTTTTTTTTTCAAAGAACTTACTGTAAGCAATCCATTCTCTACTTTTTTTAAGATGGTCTCCAAAATATCATTTCTTTTTCATGATCATATCATGATTTGGTCAAGTCATTCTCTCTTTTTTTTTAATAAATAAATAAATATCTCCGTTGTGGGCATACTAGTCTTTGCATTTGCCTATGGAAAATGATGAGGCAGCCTTTGGAAAAGTCTTGCAGATAAAGTGATAAACTATGCTGATCAAAAACAAAATGGACAATATGCCTTGCATTTCTTCCAAACCTCACCTGCTATGTTCATAATCCGTTTGCTATAATTATTGCTTGTCTTGTCTAGCCAAAATTTAAGTATTTTAATTGTCTAATGGTTCTAAAAAACTATTTAAAAATAGGATTTTGAATAGGATACAACAATTATATATATACGTTTTCTTATAGACCTATTATTATTTACTAATTCAACTATTTATCTCATGTATAAAACCAAAATAATTATTTTACTGTAAAATATTATCTTTAACTATGGTTGGTAATATCCTAAACAAGATGATTGTTTTGGTTTCTCAACATATTTCAGTAACAGCAATGGCCAGAAATGCTTAGAACAACCTGTCGACTGAAGTGAAATGGGAACACAAAGTCAAGAAATAAACAGAAATTAGATAGCAGAGGACATGATTAAATGGATTAGAGCTACAACAATAGCCAGAAATGCTCAAAACAACCTGTGGACTGAATTAAAGAACAGATGACAATTGTAACTCTATAAAAATGTTATGATCCTGTCCCTTTTGTTAGATTAGCTAGAATGATGCGGTATCATAAAAATGTAGTAATGTTGGAATAACTTTGCTGTGATTAATGGAATTTATTCATTTTTCAAAAGAAAAAGGGACTCTAGTTATGGATTAATTCTCCAAGACCAGCTGATTTAACTTATGATTAATGAATTAATCAATTTGGCCAAAAACGTATTTCCTTGGTGCATTAAAAACACCCTGAAGCATTTTGAGGTTCTACTTAATTAGCTGGCTAGTTCCCAGTTGTAACAAGCATAAATCCTATCCAATACAAGCTTCATAAGACTAGCTCGTTGAACATTATCAGGATTGGTAGTTACCGATACTAAGACTTGTTCAACATCATTAGTACAATTAACTGGTCGTAATTGTATTCGATGATTACATGGAAATTTCATGAAGAGGCATGTTTCATCCCATTCAAGATCAAAGATGTCGGTAATGGCAGATATAAGTTAATATCTATTTTTCAACTCTTTTTTTTTTCTTTTTCTATAGAGTTTTGTACAAGAAGCAGCATGAAACACGCAAACTTGTGGTTCATTTAGGATGGATTCAGTAGCTTTCTCTAGTCAATAGTCCCTTCGTGCTAACTATACACCACATATATACACATAAAGATAGATCAGTTCCAAGTGGGACACACAACACAATTGAATAGTCTTTGAATTGCTCATGCTAGCCAGAAACATGCTTAGTTTGTGAGCATAAGATAACTCAACTCACTTTTCATGTGATAAGAATAAAAATTACATGTCTCCGTATAGGGACAGATCCAGAAATTTTTTTAAATGGAAACAAAATTTTAATAAAGACAAAATTTTATTTTTAATGGGACAAAATTTTGATGGAGTAAAATTTTAATTTTTTATGGGCTCAAAACTTGAAATAAGAATTATTTTATATGAAATTTTTTAGCCCTCGATGTGAATCCGTCCGTGTCTGTATATATTTAAATCAAATTATTAGGAAATAAAGACTCGAGAATAATATTCATGTGATAATAATAAAAACTAAATGTCTATGTACAAGGACGAATTCATAATTTTTTTTAATGGGGCAAAATTTTAATGAAAATAAAATCTTTTTTTATGGGATCAAAACTTAAAATAACAATTTTTTATATAAAAGTTTTTGCCCTCTCAATGTGTATCCGTCCTTGTATATTTTGTTGCTCTTCTCATTATTCGTCTATTACAAGCTCGAGTCTTTGTTTCTTGATAATTTGATTTAAAAAGTTAAAATTTTTAGGTTAAGCAAAGCATGTTGCATTAAATAATAATATGTAATTAGTCTAATTGATTTTAACAGTAATTTTCTTAATACATATTTATTTGTTACTTTTTATCAAAAAAAAAAGAGAAAAAATCAAGTTAGAAACCAATTAATGTATTCAATGGAAGCACATTAAATTATTGGACCTCGATCGTAGCTATTCCTAACCATGCAAAGACCGCCATGTTTTTTGTTTTTTTTTTCTGAAGTTAGGTAAATGGTTCATTGTCTTAATTTCATTATGCAAAAGTTAGGCATGCATCTCCAACTGAGAAACACTATACCAGAAAAAAAAGGTTAGCTAGACTAGTAGAGGGAGCCTTGTCTTGCTTTTCTTTTGGTCAAAAATGAAAAAGAAAACAGTGACAGCTCAATTTGAAAGTCTTCCTTATTTATTGGTCATTGATCTCTAACATAAGTGTTCCTACATAGTAAAATCTACATGAAATAAACAAAAATTACTTTTTTTAATCACTTTATCGATTCAAGAGTTAAATACCTCATTCAAGATTTGTTTTTGAGGAATCAATAAAAAAGGCCAATTTTTTATGATATATTAGATATATATCGGATCTAGAAATCTCCCTTTTGATTCAAAATCACGATGTAATGTTTCAATAAATTTGAAAATCATATTCCGTATTTTGGAAATACCTATCCAAATGGGAATAGGATTGCAATTAATTAACAACCTCTTCATCCATGGAAGATCCGCTCAATATGTATGAATAGTCATTAATCAATGCTCAATTTTGGAAATTTCTCCCTCTGCATCCATCGAAGATCTACTCAATATGTATGAATGGTCATTAATCTATTCTCAATTTTGGAAATTTCGCCCTCTTCATCCATGGAAGATCCACTCAATATGTATGAATAGTCATTAATCAATGCTCAATTTTGGAAATTTCTCCCTCTGCATCCATGGAAGATCTACTCAATATGTGTGAATAGTCATTAATCTATTCTCAATTTTGGAAATTTCTCCCCAAACCATGGAGATAGTATGACAGAGGTAAACTCTACAACAATGAATCTAAATACAAAATCCAAAATAGACCAAGACAGTATATGGTATTCTAAAATACGTTAATGGCAATAAAAAGACTGAGTAAGAGCGAGAGAGAGAGAGAGAATTCATACACTCAATTATGTAAACCACATCTATATACTATTTGCTTTTACATTTTTTACATTCATAAGAATTAATATATATCCTTTTATCTTATAAATAACATACAAACAAAAAAATACAAAATGGCCTATGTTTATAATTATATAAACCCAATTTAAAATATTCTTCGTTCATACTCAATAATACCCAAATGGATTTCGGTAATATAATGTCAAAGTTAACATATCCAATATACAAGTTTTCCATTTAGCAAAGATGAAGGTCATGATGTACACAATTTTTCTTTTATATTTTAACAAAAAAATTGTCTTTATAATTTGAACATATGACCTTATAATCACAAAAGACTCATTCTCTTTTTCTGTAACATTTTGTATTTAGTATAATTGATTAGGATTAAGAAATTATTTTCAACTATATCATTTATTTCAAAGTTCAATTAAATCACATCATTAAAAAAAATGAATTTACTAGTTAACAAATTATGAGGATTTGCGAATTTGAAACTACAATACGCTTGATTTTATTTAAAAAAAATATCAAAATAACCGAAGTTATAGCCTTATCTCTAAACTTGGGTTATTAAATATGTCGGGGAGGGGCAAACAAACTGAGGTAAGAGCGTGTTAGGACACTTGTCCGGGTATGGAGGTTAGGGCACAATCCCTTGGCGGAACCATTCCAGGGTTCCAAAAGTTTCATTAAGATTGGACTGATTCAAGTTAGAATTAGACGACATATGTAGTTAAAATATATGCAAGTCGGTCCTGGAAACCCTGTCTGGTTCGGGTCTGGTCTCTCATTTTCAAAGCCGAAGACAATTGGTATGGTGGTTTGCAAGGGCGGGGTTAGCTAAGTACATCTGTAGTTGATGAGTACGCTTCGGCAGGGACGAGGTCAACACAGTATAGAACCCACGAGACCAAACCAGCTAAGACTTGCCTAAGAAGGAGGCTCGTGTTCTTTTGTCCAAGTATTTGTTGGTTTCCGTACCTCTCTCTGTACATTTATGCAATGCAATCCTTAAGCGTTTTTTTATATCCTTACTTACACAAACGAATGAAAAGGAAACAGTGAGAAGAAAAGAATAGAAATGAAATGAAGCTTTCTTTCTTTTGTTTATTTTTTTTAAATTATTAAATGAGAGAATTGAAACTTATATTAGTAATTTACATATATTAAAGTTCTCTTGTCTTGAATTTTTCCTCATTTACCATCAATTTGAAGAAAATATATTTGACCCAAATTTTCTCCAATTTCTTTTCTATTCTTTCACTTTCTCCTTGCTTATTTTTGTCCAAACGGAGAAAACCAAAAGGAATTCAATTCTTTTCCTTTCCTTTCTCTTGGTTTCCTTCCATCCGAAATAAAGCTAATAATTCATCGAGGATTTGTACTTTGTATTGTATATGTACATACGGAGAGAGAGATAGAGCCCTGGATTGTTATATATGGAAATTTGTTTCTTCGAAATATATTTTTATTCGTAATTGTTAACAAATTAGAAAAGGGTGATTTAAGCTTAATCTTAATGGATTTGGGATTATGATTAATTCTAGACAATTAAGCGACACGTGGACTTGATTAAAATAAGAACGATTAAGCGTTTACTTATCGTGTACAAGTGCGATTCAAGAATGCCGTCTCCGTAGATGCGACACAAATCTTAAGCAATACATGTATAACAAAAGAAAAGGGTCACTTTCGATAAATGTTGGTGAGCTGAGCTGAGCTCCCTTCGTTCTGGCACGTTACGAGACTTTTCAGGGCTTGTTAATTGGGAGTTGGGACATCACTCTCTTTTTCTTTGTTTGACGAGTTGGCCTTTTGATTCCGTGGGATTCCGTACAGATCGAGGTCAAAAATATACCAACATAGCGTGACTTTTGAGGACCAAAGCCACTTCACTTTACCGTGTTACTCCTAAGTTTCTCTGCCACGCTATTTGTTTATTGGTTCTTAAACAAACAACTAGTAGTAGATCAACTCTTTACTTGCACATGGTCTTTACCTTATTCTATTCTCATATTCAGCATCTCATCGTGATACATTACAGCGTGGAATTAACTATGTAAATGCATTTATTTAAAATATTTTAAAAATTAGACCGAAAGTTAAATAAACAAGATAAAATTTAAAAGATTCAGTCGGTGTTAAACTATCAGACTAAGGGTTAAATAAAATTAAAAAATTTAAAATATGATTAAAATAAATTGTTCATATTAATCAAAGAATTTAAAGTTTAATTGATAAAAATATTGTTAAATAAAAATTAATTGGTTTGTTTTGGTTTATAAGAACTGATTAATTTATAAAAATTAAACGACTAATTAATAAATTGATCAATTTTTAACGACAAGACTTAATAAAATAAATTAAATCTAAAAATTAAAATTTAATTTAGATAATTAGAACATCGCGTATTTACACACAAGCTTAAAAAGATAATGAAAGACTGTGACACCTTATTTAATAATTGGTAATCTTCTACTGGCATCAAGAGAGGGTTGGAGTTAAAAATAAAATAATTTCCCATTTAAACAAAAAATGATTTCCCTTATAATTATATGAAAGTTGCACTTTTTGTTCAATAACGGAAAAGATTGACAAAATCTGAGGGAAAATCAAACCCAAGATAGGCTGTAATGGTATGTGATAGATTCGAGAAGTAGTTTAGTACAAATGCCCGTAATTATAGCTATTCAATGATCTTACGATAATTAAAAATATTAAGGTGTCTTTAATTGGCATTAACATTTTTCGAACGATCCACAGTTCATGTTCTGTCATTTCAATTGTGCGAAAATTTAATAATTTCATATAAATTATATTTTAAAGTTACAATTTTACTTATTCTAGTTATCATAATTATAAATTTATTAAATCGAAATCAAGAGTTTTAATTATTATAAATATGATATTTTTATTTTTTAAAGTTAATTTTGTTAACATAAATTATCATAAAATTGTAATTCATTCACATTGGATAATAAGTATAATTTTTACTAGTGTCTACCTATTTTTAATTATTAATTATTTTTGAATTAAATACAAAAAATAATTAATCAAAATTTTCATATTTATGCTAATAAAGACAAGTCAAAATATAAGAATTAACAAATTAACTCTTAACTATATTTTCAATATATTAAAATCTACTCTTTATATTTCAATTAGTGTTGTCACATTAAATAAAATTTAGAATTTAAGATATATAATTCTCACATCTCCGATCAAGTTTCACCTTCTAATTAATTTAAATGTGAAACTTAAATTTTCAAGTCTATAGACAACCAAAAAACTATTAACACATTCTTATAAAAAAGTTAAATAATGAAAACTCTAATTAAATTTACTTTCTCGTAATCATATAAAACAATTATCAAATTCAATCCTAAGTAGTGACAATAATAATAAAAAAATAATTCTATAAAAATTCCTAAAATAAGAAATCATGTATATAAAAATAACATAATTCAATGGTTCGATTTGTTCATTTTTTATATCTTGAAATTATATAAAATAGGTTATTATATTGTCAAATAAAAATATCTAAATAAATAAGGTAAGATTATCTCTCTTTCTCACTATATCTCAATTTAGACATGACAATGACCAATTTAGACATGACAATGACCAGTTTGATCTGGCCAACAAACCTGTACATGCTTGAATATGGTCCTGAAAAATGTCTCCTACGTAACATAATGGTACACACCTTATCATTCGCATAGGCCAATGAATCGTACATGCCCAGATTTGATCTTAAGTAATGCGTTGTCGACAACAGAATGGTGAACATCTCATTCTAAACAATGATTAATGCGTCTTGACCTATCGCACTCCCCATCGGACCACACACAAATGTATAACCACAGCCCCTTAAAGCACGTAAGGTGTGTATATGAGGCATCCGATTATAGAAATACATCCACAATTTAGTTTTGAAGTAACTATCACTGATACTTGAAAAGACAATCCCCAAGTCTATAAATCTCTATGTTGCCCACAAATCATATTACCTACACACAATTCACGTAATCACAACTCTTCAAATTTTTAAAAAATTAATAAGATTTTAAATCCGTCAAATACCCCTAAATTAGGGCTTTTTACCGATATATTTAAAACACAAACATTAAAAAGGTGTCAAATATCAGTTAACATCCAATAAATCATTTAATCTACAACAACATCTTCAGTACTTAAGATTTCCTGCTTTGTGAAGATTAAAAAAGAGACATTAATTATATGCAATCTTTCTTTAACATTATGCAAACAAGATATTTCTATTATTCGAGCCTAAAACTTTTTAGTCACAAATGAGCAAATTAAAAATCTTAATTAGCAAATTCTAAAGATAACTTATATTGTTTTTGGTATTTGAAAAATATATAAAAGTTATCCAAATCCTATGGACATTAATAACTTCTACTGGAATGACTTATCTTTCCTTTCTGATATATCTCGTTATCGTTGTTACTATTTTGTTGGTTCTAGAGTTTATTTCTCATAAAAATGACAATTAAAATCATCAAAATTGATTTAACATATTTGTTGATCATTATTTAGAGCATATACTCTTAGTTACACATTTGAATTATATTTTGTATATATATCTTAAATTATTATGCTTACAGCACTGTATAGTATTCAATTTTGATAATATATTAAACTAATATCACTCTTCATCATATTCTCTTATTCAATTTCAACTTAATCATAAATTATATTACTTTAATAATTACAAAAATTCAATTAAACTCAGTACAATTTAAGTTACAAAAATAATCTTTTTATAAAATTAAAAAGAAAGTCTACGTGCAATTGATGTCCCTCCTTCAACCATCCCAAAGCGGAGAGCCTTATGTATTAGGATTGTTGTTGTTTTTATTAGATTCGTGTGAAAATAAAAAATAAGAATATTTTATATTTTATAATATTATTTAAAAGTATTAAAAATTTTAATCAAATTCATCAAAGTAAAATTTTTAATAAACAAAATTTATATCATACAAAGTACGAGTTTAGGTAGAAAGTTTGTTCATTTGTTTCTTAATATGAGATGGGGTGTGTTGTGTTTCTTCTACCTACTAAGGATCCCCACTAGTGAGTACCTAAGTATGCATGTGGGATGAGCTTTAGGTGCACCCTAACCCCCCAACACTACACATGCTCTCCCTCTCAACTCAACATAGCTAGCCATTATCTTCGTAACCACTTTTGATTATTGGATAATTTTGTAATTCTAATCTAGGATTAGTCATTAAGATTTAATCCTCCCACCTTTTAACTTTTCTATGGATTGTAACTTTAATCAATATTAATTTACTCAACGTAAGATATGATTCGATACAAAAATTATACTAAATGTCAAGACTTTTCTAAAGTTTGGCTTGATGGTATTTGAATTGATGGTTGCAGACTCTAAAAATCCGATACATTTAGATTTCCTGATTTTGTTAAGTCTCGACTTTTTCGTTATAATTTACCCATTAATTCATATAAGAGCTAAGGACGTTTCATTCCTATTCATTGTTATGATGTTCCATGTTCAAATAGAAGAAGTCTCGCACTATTTACCAATGAGTATAAAGTTTTAACTTCTTTTTCAAATGAATCAAATAGCAACAGGTAGGGAAAAGAGCTGGGTAGATCTTCTATTGCAATTAATCAGTTCTTGCTCTATTCTATTAAATCTTATCCTCACATTTATGTAAAGTCTATATAAATGTATAATTAAAAACAACTGGCATAGAATTGGAACATAAAAAACTGAACAGAAGATATGTTCTTTTTTCTTTTGTAATATATACAACTTGTAGTTGGAAGTTAGTTTGGGATGAGTTAAAGAGAGAGTGACATAGAAAAGTAAATTGGGCTTAATAATAAGGCCTAGTCCAGTGGATTACTTGACTTAGAACTACGGATGAAACAACCCAAGTAGAACAGTAGTAGCAGGGCTTCCGTCCTACATTCCCTTGTATAAAATAAGACGATATAAATTGCTCACAAATCAGAAAGCTCAAAGCTGCAAGGGGTTATTTTATTTTGCAAATAGAAACTGTTTTCTTTTTTTATTTATTCTGTTAAGATAAGGCAAATAATTAGTAATATTAGGATTTTTTAATTAATTTATAATAAATAATATCAAAAAGTGGATAACTTTTTATTTCTCATTTATAAATTTGCATTTTTAATTTTTATTTTAATCACCAATCTCAAGCCAAAAGATTAAATTGAAAAAAAAAGCCTTTCAATTTTAGGTTAACTTTTTGTTAATCTTGTTCCTAATATTTATTTATCTTCTTAAAGAATTTTAAATGCATTTTCAAAGAAATTCTTTTTTCTCTATCTTTTTAGGATATATAAAATTAAAAATATTTCTATTATTAAAGCACGCCCTTAGAATTTTTTCCTCGTAAAAAATAACTAAAACCAATTTGAAGACAAATAGAAAAATTCTAACTATTAATGTGTAGAGATGGATAAAGTGGATTGGAAGATCGTCACGGAACAAGATCCTCTATGCTCATAACCCTGTCTCAATTCTGTTCCAGACAATTAGAGAATTTGATACCAATCATCACCACCTTCTTTATAAGTGACCATATAATTGGTTTGGTGGCAAGTAAACATACAAGATACTTTGATTTTAACAAATTTATGTATTATTGAACAATAAAGTTAAGAAATTATTTTATTACATTAGGCATAATGAGATCCCATTTAAATATGCTCACTTTTTTAAAAAATTCAATTGGATAGCCCTAAAGTTAGAATTCTAAGAACCCACTTATGCCATATCCTTACGAAAAAAACTAATATCAAAACAACAGGTCGCCATCATCTCTGCCAGTTGTGCATTCGAGTTAGCCAAAGGCCAGTGCAAGTGCAACCCAGCTCAGACTTATTTCAAGCCCTTTTTAGAGGCGCAATTCAAGGAAGACACACATGAGTAAGTGACTAACTTTACTTACTTATCATTCTGCCTTGTGCTTTCATCATTTGGAGTCACTTTCCCCCCACAGCTTTCATCATAAAGTTGATTATACTTCTCTTTTCAATCTTTTAATCCACAATAGTAAGACCATGAAAACCCAACCCTTCAAAATACATAGTCCCAGACACACAAACACATAATACACATCCCTTTTGCTCTCTCAAGCTGAGCTTGTCATCAATGAACATGGTGTTCCCCGCATGTTTCAGTCACTCCAACACACTCTCAAGTGCCACTAACCATCTGCCTCAAAACCTCACAACATGCATATACCAAACTCAATTCTGCAACTCACCCACATACCTCACACTCACCTGGTCTAAAAACATGTTCTCTCACTCCTTGACTATCTATGCTTCTGACTCCTTCTCCTTCACAATCTCTCTAAACCCATCAACCTTCTCCTTCTTTAAAACCCGTCATGGCTCCAAATCCATCTACTTGACGCACCATCATTACCAAAGAATCAAGCTGTACTGGGACTTCACTCGTGCCCAGTTTCCTCACAACTCGGCTGAGCCTGAGTCCTGCTTTTACCTTGCAGTTTCTTGCAATGCCAGGTTAGAGTTCTGTCTTGGTGATCTTTACACAGAGTTGACTCGACGATCAGGATTAATCATGACCCGTCAAATGACAGAACCAGCATTGCTATCTAGGAGAGAGCATGTGTTTGGTCGTACAAATTATGTGTCCAGAGCCAAGTTCTTGGGGTCAAAGCATGAAATAGCAATAGAGTGCAACGGGGACGTACTTGCCGTAAAAGTTGACGGAGAAGTTACTCTTGTTGTAAAGAGGTTAGCATGGAAATTTAGAGGCAATGAGAGGATTTTCGTTGGTGGGATTGAGGTAGAGTTCTATTGGGATGTGTTCAACTGGGTAGATAGCGACAGTTTCAACGGTAACAACATGAATGGCCATGGGGTGTTTATATTCCAAGTTGGTGATGGTGGGGTGTGGCCGGAGATGGTTGGTCCTGAGAAGAGGTTGATGAGGAAGAGTATGTCGTCTATGGGGCACACATCAACGCCGGCAATGTTGTTGTCGCCGTCGCCGTCATGCTTTAGTGTTTTGCAGTGGGCTGAGGAGAGTAGTGATTGCGGCAGAAGTTCATGTTCTTCATCCACCAAGTCAGGTGGCAGCAATAATGCAGGCTTTTCTTTATTGTTGTATGCTTGGAGGAGAGACTGATTCAGTCCGACCATGATTACTGATGAATTTCATCTTATGGGGATGCTTGATTCTTTTTCATAACTTCTGCTGTTTAATCCGATATGTTGTGTAAATTTATGAAAAGTTTCTGATTACTCCAATTACGGTTCTTCAAATGTTTTTCCAGCTTCCTTTACACTTAGCTAAAGAAGTTGACATGGTGATTAGAGAGAATCGGGCTATTACATCAGAAATGGGGTATGGATGAATCAGGTTTAACAGGTCTTACATAAAACGATGACATTTTTGAAACAGCACTCTCATCACTGTTGAACCGCATCAGTTCAGACACTAATCAGCCAGTTCTTTGAGCATCGGTTTTCACTTATATTAGTGCTGATTTATGTTTGTTAACTCAGCGAACAAAAAAGGAACCATCTTTCTTTATACACAGATAGGACACAACTCCCAGTTTCACTCAAAAGGAACATACGCATAGCAAGCAAGTTCAAAAGCCTACTTATTAGGCCCACAAAAGCAGCGAAGAAAAGACTAAACAAATATTATAACCATGCGCGCGTGCATGACGCACCCACCACCACCATCATCACTAGCAAAGCCAGTCCTCGGATTCTCATTCTTATATATCAAATTACTGAAAAATCTAAGCCTTGCCAATTGTCATTTTGTCATGCACTTTCTGCGCCACATTATGAGTAGCTACCTACCTGACTGGTCTCCTTATTCCTTGTAGTGATTGCTTGTTCTATCTGCCAATATTCCTGTCATCATCGTGCCATGGGCATGTTTTTGTCCTTTGTAATCATATACCAACTAACACTGGTTTTTAATATACTTGGAAAGTTGGAGAGGAAAAGGGACATGAGTATATAGAGTCTAGAGATAGTCATTAGTGTAATAAAACACTACACTAAAATGCAAACCAGCCATGCATATGCACCTCAATTCTCAAAGTGTATAAAGCACTACACTTACACACTAAAATGCATTAGTGTCAACAATTGAGTAACTTTTCTTATCAGGAGGCATAAAGTAGATGCTACTAGATATCAAAACTCAAAAGCCAGAAAATACTGGAGGAAGATTAGCTGTCAAAAGTCAAATCTTTAAAAAGTTAAGACTTATATCCACTAACATAAACCAAAAAGATAGTTCACTTCGTGTCTTTAACCGTCTGCAGCAATACATCTTTAAGTTAGTTAAGACATGAACTTTACAATGGCTTGAGATTTCTAGTGAGTACATACATTCAATCACGAAGATTCCAAGAGCTCCAAGAAAAAATTTGGCCAATTGCTTGGAGTGCAGAAACATTCCAGGTCTCCACGTGCTTCACAATCTGCAAATAATAAACATCAACCATTTAAAAGTTTTGGCATCTCCAATTTTAAAACCAGATTTTCATAGACTAAACATTTTCTATTCACCTTAAACTTGTCATCCAATTCGTACAATGTTCTTCCATCAATCAAAATGAGTGGCTTCCATGGAAATTTTAGGTAGGTTCTGCTAATCAGAAAATCCAGTTCAGGAGCATTGATTAAGTAGGAGGTGTAATTGACAATATAAGATGATACAAAAGTGATTGTGGAGAACAGCAACCAAATAACTGATCAAGTGAAAGAAAAGCAGAGCGAGGCACCACATATTTGTTAAATTTCTCTTATTCCTGGAACAAGTGTGTGCATCACCTAACCAGAATCCATTAACCTCACACATGTGACTGATATAAATTCAAATGGGCGTATGAGGACATGCAGCAAGAATTACGATTTCTAACTGAATGAATTGGATATCCCATGAAAAATTCTCTCTCTTATCAAATATCAACAATACCTTAGTTCCTTCTCATGTAAATGGAAAACAGACAGAGGCTTAACTTTCATATCGGGCACGAGAAAAATAACCAAGCATTCAAGAATTTTAGTAACTACATACTTGTGAAATAGAAAGAAAAAAGAAAATTCAATATAACGCAATCTTTCAATGGTTGAGCATGCATGAGACATGGGTGTGGCCTAGGACGTGCACAATTTTGAGAGTTAGAGGTGAAGACATGAGCCTGTTGAAGTGGCGGATGTGTTTCTGTAGAAGACAATGTCTGAGATAAGATCATGTCAAATACTGTGTCCAAGTGCACAAAGAAGCTGAGAGCATCTACAATTTGGGAACACTAATCTGGCTGAACCCATTTCAATGTATAAGGAGAAGCGGTGAGATCCACGACCTGGAACACAGTTGTGTCCTATGTTGTGCCCATGATAAACAACTTTATCTGAAAATGCATTTTTGGTGAAGTACAAACTCTTTGAGGATTCTATGACGTATCAGAACCATGTTTAAGTTAGACTGACCTTGATAAAACAGGCAAGTTGTGTTGAACTGTACCAACTGAAGTTTATAATTAACTATAATTATATAAACCTATATAAAGGAAATTTGAATTCTACATCAAGTGGAGAGTTTCGATAGATCAATAGACAACAGCTGCTTTGGGTTTATGAAGATGTAGCCACACCCAACTGGCTAAACCTTATTAAGATCTTCACGTTAGTTGTTTGTTTGTTTTTTTCCCATACAAATCTATTCTTGATGCATGCACCTTATTTCTTAACAAGTGGTATCAAAGCGTAATTAAGGCAAGAATGACATCGATTGCAATATTTGAAGTGGGAAGTTCAATAAAATTGAGAACTTCAAACAGTGAGTTTCAAACATGAGTATTTGGAATTATTCGGCTATGTTTTCAAATAAGGTCATGTACCACATCATGGAAATTGTATCTCTAGTGGAGAAACCAAAAAAGCTGGATAGTTGATATACGTATAACTCTTTCACAAACAAGTTGTATCTGAAGCAAAAACTCTATAGGGTCAAGATTCAGGAGAGGATGGATCTAAATAGCATATCAATGCATTCAATCAAACAGTCAGTGACCTGCTGAGGCTCAAGGTGATCATTGACAAAGAGGATCAAGCAATGACTATGCTCTGTTGCTACCTCTTTCTTTTGAACATCTGGTAACCACGTTCATATTAAGTAAAGGAATAGCTAGTATGGAAGATATCACTGCTATGTTACTGGCTCATAACCAACTGAAACTCAACACCAATAAAAGCTCTTAAGTTGAAGGATTATATGTGAGGAAAAACCAAACTATGAGAGAAAGCAGGAGAAAGATGACTCATCTAACTGGACTTCTAGATTTAAATCTGAAGGTGAAGAGACAATCTAGTATTACAAGTAAAAGCAAACGGGACATATCAGGAGGGATTACCTAAACAAAAAAGAGCAAAACGAAGAATGGAAAATTGATGTCACTAAGATCTGCTAAAGTAGTATAGAGTGGGGACTCAGGTTGTGGCAATAGAGAAGGCGTGGCAATTAAGCTCAAGCTCAGCCCAGCCCAACCTGAAGCTCAAAGTTTTA
>JANZLD010000003.1:53110265-53125301 GCA_026413575.1 Erythroxylum carthagenense
GTACTTCAAACGGTAGCTTCTAGCTCTTTTGCAGATGATGCTAACTATAGTCACTTAGTCTATATCCAGAAAAAAAAAAAAAAAAAGATGTGAAGCCATTCACCACAAACTTAATCATCGATTCATTGACCGTTTCCTTCCGAACAAGGCAGTCGATTCTCACGGCTTGCAAGTTTAGTTTTGCCATACCTTGGCCATAGCTGCCAGTAGTTTGGTTAACTTCTTTTGTCTCTGCAGCAGGTAACTTTCCTACACTGCATAGAAGTAAGAGATCTGGGTTTAAAGTTTACTTCAAAGAAAGATCAACTTGTTGAGGATGACTTCAGTCGCTTGATTATGTTTCCAGGAAATTAAATGAGTTTGTAGCCTATTTTCAAATAAATAAACATGAATGTCATTTAGATGACACTACAAATTTCAGAATCCAACCAGCCTATTAGAATAAATCCAAGTATCTATTATTCCAAAGGGGTTTATCTCCATCATGTTATTCTGGTTTTCAATCCATAAAAAGTAGTCACTTTTCTCAGGGGAATTGAAAGCTGCTAGATTACAACTATCATTGAAGAGAAGATACATGCCTCTTCAAAGGTGCGACTGAGGCGAGATTGAGGGCCAGTGTCCTTGTCCTTAGCCGTAAATCTGACAGCAATTTCCATCGGAATTCCAGATCTCTTTCAGTTCTGTAAATGCAGTGTTGCATTTTTACTCAAAATGCAAAGCTAATTAAGTACAACTTTAGAGCAGGGTTTTATGGTTCTACATTTCCAAGCAAATCTCAGAATCACAGACTGCAGAAACTTATGCAAAGGCCAAATCATCTTCTTTTCGGATCCTTATCGATTTGTAGTTTTCCCTTTCTCTCAGATAGAAATATCATAACTTACAATATAATGGTGCTAAAGCTTGGCCTTAAAATATAATCCATCATACAGAAATGTAGACGTAGCAAGCACTTATGAGAACTCAGAAAGCAAGAACCTATTCAAATGAAGGTGGAAGGATTTAGGAATCCACGGATAAGCAACTTGACGTAGATCAAATCTCGAGAGAGCACACAATGGATAAAACCATTTTAAAACAAGATTAATCACCAAAATGAAAAGAGAAGTGGCTCTAAGAAACAGTAGAGGATCAACCCCAATCCAGAGGAAGTCAATCAGAGAGCCAAGAAAGCATGAAAATTGAGTAAAGAAGCAAGACATACAGGAAGAGTTTAGGAGGTGGGTTATGGAGGAGAGTTTCGAGGTGATCGAGCTTGACTCCAACTCCTAAAAGCTTGGACAGAGCAGTGTCTCTGATTCTAAGTCTGTGTTCGTGGGCCAGGTCCTTGTTCCTGATTCTGCTTTCTATATCCTCCACCAACTTTGACAACTCTTGTGCTTCTCTCAACCATGCATCTATAGAAAGAGAGTAATCAGCCATATCTCTATCTCTTTAATCTCCTTCTAAAACAGTAAAGCAAAACCTTTCTGCAACTAATAGCATAAAAATTTCATCTCGATCTTTATCTCCTTCTAAAACAGTAAAGCCCAAAACTTTGTATAATTAAAGGCATACAAATCCCTTGAAAAGAAAAACCCTCTCTTTTTTTTTTCTCTAAAGAGTCTGGGGGAATAAAGATTGAATCTTTACATGGCCATTGTTTAGGTGACAGTTCAGGAGTGGAGGAAGAGACAATAGAGTTTGAGGCACATGATTGTCCAGCAAATATGTCCACTCTTTTGTGGATGGGATAGCTTCTGTTCTTGGACATACGTGCTACAGGTTGATTTCTATGTTAATGGTAATACATTTTTCCATATCTTAACAGCTTCCGCTTATGTTTTGATCTTTGCTCATAATTAATGATTACAAATTGAAACTTTTACTGATTACGATCGATGTCATCCAACTATTAAGGTTGGCTCTCAGACCGTAAATGTATCTTTTCTTTTCTATCGTCTTCTACGATACTTGCGAAGAATGTGAGTGTTTGGAATGGAAACTATTGAAGTGTGAGGTTCCTTTGGTGGGACAAACTGGAACTGGCACCTGTTAAGTTTCTTCATTGGGTTATTCCTTTGGAAACTATTCAAGTGTGTTCTCAGTAGTTTGTCTATCATATATATGCTTCTTAGGGCTATCCTATGTTTGAAAACTGTATTAAATACTTTATGAAAGATTTTATTGAAAAATATTACAGATTAAAATTCAATCAAAAACATTCAGATAGTTAAGAAAATATAAAAAATGTGAGTTATACTTTTGAACCGGCTCCATATACCAGACCAATCATTCTCTTTTACTTGGATCTTTTCAATGCCATACATAGCAAGAAAAACAGAAGGAAACATAATTTGTGGGAGCACAAAGCTTTCAATGCCAATAATTATAAAACAAAAGTTATCAATGATTGCATATTATAGATAAGAATGGAAACAGCAAAAGAGGTTAAAGACATTATAGGGAACAAAAAAAAAAAAAAACAGATAAGAGTGTAATAAAATTTGAAGTGGTCAATGCCAAATGTTGAATACACAAGCATTTATTGAATTCTTATTACGTAAATTATATCCCTTAATCCTAAACAATGATGTTTGATTTAATTAATGTTTTAAAAATAGAACCAAAGTTAAACCGATATATAAGATGTTTAAAGTTTTAAAAGTTCAACTTAACTATCATAAAATCGACTAAAATTTTGACAAAATTAAATAATTTAAAATAAGCTTAAAAGAAATTGTCCTTATCTATCTAAAAATTTAAATTTTAATTAAAAATTTATTAAATAAAATTAGTTGCATTATTTAAATTTATAAGAACTTACTGATTTACAAAAATTAACTGATCAATTAATAAATTGATCAGTTTAACAATAAGAGTTATTATAAACTAATTGGTTTTTAACATCAAGAATTACTAAAGTAAAACAAACAAGAAGGTTAAACAGTTAAAAGTTTTTATTGAATTTTTTAATCATTAGATTTAATACATTTTTTATTAATTTAACTATTAAATTGAAACGAAAAGATTATTTGACATACACTTGTCTCTTACTCATTTCATACATATTATTCAAATTAACACATTTGCATATGAAATAATCACAAATTAATGATTTGAATTGAAATGAATATGATAAACCATCCCATTAAATGTTGAGGAAATTTATATAATATTCATATTGAATATTAATATATATTAAATGTTAATAACCCCATTGACGGTAACTTTCCGCCGTCAATTATGGGAACAGAATTTACCTCAAGTGACTTCAGATTTGACTAGACGAGCACAATGAAAAGCATCATTAGTTTAGTATTCACAGCATAGCATGTGATCTTGTAATTTTCTTTTTAAATGATGGATTTAATGTCAAGTTTGCTTGTAACCTAGGCTAATGCATATTTTATTATATATGTGGACCCTTGGCTAGACCACGATAATAATAAAATAATAATGGTAATCCCAATAAAGGACCGTTAAGTAAGTAATGAATACGATGCACCGAAACTTTAAGAAAATGTATATAAAAAAAGACATGTGAATCATACAACCTTTAGATCTTCTGGCTCATGTACTTTATACCTAATTTGTATAAGAGGATTTGAGCCATCTATGTACTCTGAATCTAATTTATATTAGAGGATCTGAGTCATTCATGTAAAATTAAATGGATGGCTTAGATCCTCTAGCATAGGCTAGGTACAGAGTACCTGAACCAGAGGATCTGATTTCAATCATACATCTTTGTATATTCAATCTCATTTATATTATTATTATCTTATATGAAATAATCATCCCTAAATAAACGGTATAGAAAATTTTTTTAAAAGTAAAACATCAAACAATTACCTCTATAATAATAATTAACAACTAACTAATTATTTTTTATTGTTTACAAATTAACCTCTTCCTAAACTCATCAACCAAGCATCCCTTGATCTAACAATTACTTGCACAAACTAAAACCTTATGACCCAAGAAAATAATGGTTCAACCTTAAAGTTTTGATAAAAATAGAACTTAAATTCTAATTTTTCAAATATTTAAGTTGAATCATAATGTCTTCAAAACATTTATTCTCAATAGATAAAAAATTTAACGAGGATAAACATTTTTAAGTTAAATGCTATGTCAATTGTAATATTTTAAAATATATATTGATGGCTCGTATGTTGTCTATATATGGCATAATAACATAGTGAGTCCTATCAACAGATATAGAAAATAAATTAGTTATTAATAGTCTTATTTATTTTTAATAAATATACACAATTTGTTTTGTAAATTTATTGGTGAGATTTTAAAAAAAGTGTACAAAAATTTAACCTCGTTAAATTTTTTATTTATTTAAATTTTATTTGGAATATTTTAAAAATCTTAAAATTAAGTTTAAATACTTTAAAATGTTATAATTATAAAAATTTTAAAATTTAAATTATGCTTATTAACCCAACAAAATACAATGATGGAATTTGGATAGGCCCGTTAAACTAAAAAAGGCCCGAGTGGGGTCTAATGCATGTAACCGACCACGGACAACTCCACGTGAACTCTCCTCCTCGGCGTGAACTAACCATGTTTTCACGTGTCATAAAATTGTGGTATTGATAGGTTTAATTTGTTTGTCCATTAAAAAAAACTTTACGCTGGTAAGTTGGTAAGAGATTTTTATGATTTAAGTGAGGTTACCACTTTAAACTCTTTTCATGCATGCAACTATTTAAAATTTCAGGTTAAAATTTTACCTTTCGTAAGGAATCTATCCAATTCGAGCTAGAATTAATCTAGATATGAATAGTTTAAAAATATTTTTTTATAATTGAGAACATCTGGTGAGCAACTAAAAAAAGACTTTAAGATTTTAAATGACAGCAAACAACTCAACTTAGTCTTAATTTAATATAAATTTACTAATACGAATTCAGCTCACTCAGAGAACAGATTCCATATGCTCAAACTTGACCAGGGAAATATTAATATGCAGCACAAGTACGTGTTTTGGTAGACCAAAACGTAAGAGTAGATATGGGGTATGTGATATGATGAGGCTGGAAATGAGTGGAAGGAAGGAATGGCTTTATATGCTTTTAGTTGGAAACAAAACAAAACAGGTGTGCTATGTTTTGTTCAAAGTCACAACTCCTACTTGTTGACCTAAGCCAGCGACCCACATACTCAAATCTAACAACTTATGCACAATTCCTTCGCTCTCGCATCTTATTAATTAATGATGTTATTTATTTATTTATTTAAGTGTTTTGTTGAGGAAAGGTTGAATTCAATCTGAGACGTGCTTTGCATTAACTTTGACCCACCCCACGAGAAGAAGAACAACCTCCCCATTCTCCCACTCCTCTTCCCTGTATCGTATAAAGTACTTTGCAGAAATGAGTCGATTGTTTGTTGTATACCCTAAAGTTGGCATCTTTGCTATTTCATTAACCTGGACCTGGAGTTTATAATGTTTCAGATCAATTCTGTGCTTTAAAGCTCTAGTCTTTTGCCTCTCTCTCTCTCTCTCTCTCTCTCTCTCTATATATATATATATTACATGCGAGTATGTCAGGTTAAAAGAAGGTGACGAGAGAGAGAGAGAGAGACATAGAGAAAAAAAAGATGCTCTTTTCCCTTTGGCAGTGAGATGTAATCTTCAAAACCCAGCCTTTCCAGCAATACCCTGTTCCCATATTCTTCACAGTTGCCCTTTTCTTGTTCCGTTTGGTTGTTCAAGCTGTCACTTTCTTCAGCACAGGTATCTTGAATTCTTCTTCTTCTTCTTTTTTTTAAAAAGAGAAAAAAGTTGATAAGTGTAACCTGAAAATTTCCAAATTTTGAATTATTTAGCTGCTGGTAATGCTGTTGACAGTGAAACAAGTCTTCTTTTTCTCTGCTTCTCTCATCAGTTACTTTACTACTTAATTCCCTTTGTCTTCAGGTTGGATGCGCCTTCCCTTGCTTTCTCCAAGCTTTTGATTGACGGTTTATGTAGAAATGCATCCAGGTAGATTATATCTGGTTCAAATCCAGGCTTGATTACCTTTTATCTGAATCATTTTCTGGATGGGTTTTTGAGGTGAGAGCTCTTGATAATTTTTGGCTGCTTGTTTCTGCAACTGCTTGCTTCATTTCTGAGTCTCCCCCTTTCCCTTCTGTTTGCGAATTTCAGCTGCAAGGTTGTTGTTAAAAAGGCGCAAAGGAGACACAGTGATTATAAGAGTAAATCTTGTAGTAGCAGATTGGAGAAATTGGGTGCCAAGAATGAGGGATTTTCCGTCTTGTTTCGGCGAAAATGGAGTACAAGTGGCTGATTCCTCGTCTTCAACTACTAGTAAGCATGCCCAAAATTTGGTTACTTGTGTGTATCAATGTAGAATTCGAGGCAGGTCTTGCTTGATCACCATTACATGGAGTAAGAATTTAATGGGTCAAGGTTTAAGTGTTGGTATTGATGATTCTGCCAATCAGTGTCTATGTAAGGTGGACATTAAACCTTGGTTGTTCTCAAAAAGAAAAGGGTCCAAGAGTTTAGAACCATATTCTTCAAAAGCTGACATTTTTTGGGACCTATCTTCAGCTAAATTCGGATCAGGGCCTGAACCATTAGAGGGATTCTATGTTGGTATTGTTGTGGATAGACAGATGATTCTCCTTCTCGGAGATATGAGGAAAGAAGCTTTCAAGAAAACAAGTGCCACTCCTATTCCTTCCACGGCAGTGTTGGTTGCAAAGAGGGAGCATATTTTTGGGAAGAAAGTGTTCAGTACCAGGGCTCAATTTTGTGACAATGGTCGAATTCATGATTTAGCAATTGAGTGTGACACAGTTGGCACCAATGATCCTCGTCTTGTGCTCCGTGTGGACTGTAAGACTGTGATGCAGGTGAAGCAGCTCCACTGGAAGTTCCGGGGGAACCATACCATAATGATCGATGGGCTGGCGGTAGAAGTTTTCTGGGATGTGCACAATTGGCTTTTCGGTACATCAGCTGGAAGTGCTGTTTTTATGTTCAAGGCATGCCTCTCAGCTGAGAAGTTATGGGCTAGCCAACCATTTTCAGATCCGAATATGTTACACTGGTTCTTCTCACAGAGACACCTGGATGCCAAGTCACAAAATCTAGGTTTTTCACTGATTTTGTACGTTTGGAAGAATGAATAGAAAGACTCGAGAGTATATGCTTTCAAGTCCTAACAAAATCATTAAGTGAATTGTCAATGTTATCTATTCATGTGATCAATTACACTTGGTGTGATTAAACGAGATCTGTTTGTATCTTTTCCACTTCTTCCTGTTTGATAACACAAAAAATTAAATGGATCACATACAATTTTATGATTTTAGGTTGCGTTTGATTCTTCGCCAACCATTTATAAGTTTCACTTTCACTACTTACACTAAAAGAATATGTTAACCAAGTGCTTGACATCAGGATGAAGCTTTTCAGTAGTTTTTTGAGATTTTCTTCTCCCCCGTGCAGCATTTAACAAAAAACTTTCCACCATGCCTTTTCTTATTGTTAAGTTAATTCAACCAATCCTATTAACTATTTTTTACACTGTTACTGAATATTGCTCTCCTTGTGTTACTGTTGCATTGGTTATTGCAGCTAAACTGGACATAGAATTCAATATTGAAGCATGCTTCATATTCCTACAGGTCACTACGATTCACATCTGAACCTCTTGTTTGGACATATGAATCATCCAGTTGTACATCTTAGTTACTATACGTTTTCTTGTTACTAGTAAATCTTAGAATAATATATGATCCTTTCTTCGGCCTTACCAATAACTCAAGCTTTGGGATTGAATAGTTTTACGACAAAGGGAAGCCATGCAACATGGGCGCTGATAATGCCCATATTTTGTGTAACCTGCAGGTTCTGTTTAACTTATGCTCTTACTTATCTGTTTGTGATGCTACTTGTATAATATATCCAATCAACATATAGATATAAATGTCTGTGGACACCCACAAAGCCAATGTGTGTATATTTTCGAAGTTTAATATGTTCATATGTGCAAGCATGTGCTTGCTGCCGAAGATCTTGAACCGTTTTGAAATCCATGCTTCTTGCAACCCTCGTCTCACCCAAAGCCACTTGATAAGTGTGAAAGATTCATATCACCATATTGTTTCGTGCATAATAAGAAGTTTGTGAACGATTCATATCACTACATTGTCTCATGCAAAGTAAACTGATCTTCTCTTGGTATTCGTCTTCTTTGATTGATCAAAGAAAACAAATTAGCTACCGTGTGAAACGAACTTTGTAATGTTTGTTACAATTGTTGTTCTCTTTTTGTGGAGTAATTTTACAGCAGTATGAATTATTTATCACTGAGAGTTTTCAAGTTCAGTTAATTTTTTACAGTTTGCATGAGAGATGTTAGTATTGATTGCCTGGAAAGTTTAAGAAGCAAATGACTTTATGCAAGTTTAAACAAAGCATGTCCTCAACTTTGTTATTTGATTTTACAAATCTCAACCAAAAATTTAGGATTTAGGATTTAGGATTTATGATTTATAATTTTGGTTTAGGTTTTGTTTCTATTAATTGGCGGTGATACCAATTGATTGGTAAATTTTCCACCACAAATGTAAATTTAAGTATAGTTCTTCATTTTGGCTCTTACTGGATTCAAGCCATTTATTTTACGTATCACAACTTAACAGTATAGTATATTTCTGTTTATAGTTGGTCATTGTTTGTTATGCAATTATATCAGGGACCTCCAGAGGTGGCTGGTAGAGTTTCAATAGGAAACTGATTTGCAAAAATGTGAGAGACTAGTTCGGTTGAATGCAGAATTGCATTTGTTCCCCATCTATGAGTTCGTAAGCTTGCCTGGCACTCTATTGAAGCACGCAGAACTGAAAACTCAACCATAGCAAAGGGGACTTTCACATTCATAGGTGGAAAGAAAGACCTTATTCTAAGAGGGTCAGTAAAAAGGACTGAAACCAGATCAAGAGCTTATCCTAGCACTTCCACTGTATGGCTTGGAATTGGGATCGTGAGATCTTTAGGATAGCTGGTGTCAACAAATAAAACCTGATTGAGCAGGTTCAGAGGTTCAGATCTTGTGGCAATCGGCAAGAGGAGTTCATTTGCGAATTATCAAAGGATTTTTATATTTAT
This sequence comes from Erythroxylum carthagenense, assembly GCA_026413575.1. Taxonomy (NCBI): domain Eukaryota; kingdom Viridiplantae; phylum Streptophyta; class Magnoliopsida; order Malpighiales; family Erythroxylaceae; genus Erythroxylum; species Erythroxylum carthagenense. Next base: position 53,119,396 of record JANZLD010000003.1, read on the forward strand.
GACTGCAGACTGAAGATTGTAGTAAAAGACAATAACTTTCAGGAGATTTTCAGGATCCTGTTGCTTGAAATGCTAGTTCTGAACCCAGTTGCATAATTGAGACCTTTGCACTGAAATTTGGATGAAAGCAGGAAGCTTCAATAGATACATCATCTAGTGGATATAAGATTTTTAAGGAATGCTGACATTGATCATGTTGACAGATATCAATTTTGTGCTATAGGTTGGTATTCCCATTACTGTAATGTTAGATGAAAAAAGTCAGGAGTCTCTTGTTCTGCTTCAGAGTTCACTGGTTGGAATTTATGTCTTCTTCTCAGTCATGTGCTGGAGGCTTTTGTTGCTCTGGTTTTAGTATTAACATGTTTTACTTCTTGTGTACTGTTGACTCTAGTGCTCTTCTAGGTCCCTATTTATTCTTTCATCTTAACAACCACAAGGAGGCAGTCAATGAGTGGCTTCTCCATAATGACTGCCGGACTTCTGGTTCTGTGACCATCATTCGGGCACAGAATATCAGAATTTATCAGTTGTTACCTGCAAGTTCCTTCACAAAAATTTTGGTTAGAAAACAAGCCGGCCTCTGTTCATTGCCTGCTGAGAAACCCCACAGTAATTGCTTTACTTGAAGTTCGATGCTGGTTTATATCTTAATTTCACAACCATACTTGTTTAGTCATTGGAAATAAATAAAACAGGGAGTGTCAAATCTGAAATAAAATTTGAATAATTCAGTTTATTTTCAAGAGAATGTGGGTATAAGTTGGAATTAAATTTTAGAAATAATCAGTGGACGAGATATTAGTGTAACAATATTCCGATATTATTAAAATATTGATTATTATCAAAATATTATTTTCAAAATCACATATTAGAGTTTTTTATATTTAAAAATTTTAATAATATTTAATTTTGTTTATTAATATTATATCAAGTAAAGCAAGATTTTTGTAGTTATTTATCTTTATTTTTGTCATAAAAAGCATTCATGATAATTTAAAAATTACTAATTTATAAATCATTGGAAAATGAATTGTTTATAAAATAAATCATTTATTGTTACTTCAGTTCTCTTCAGGAAACTGCAAAGTTCTTTTTTGTTTATGATTTTTCGTATGCATGTAGTCTTATATGTCTTAATTATTATTTTCAATTTTGTATATATAATAAGTTTGTGTCACGATGATAAGAGAAAGAATGAAGGAAATAAGTTTTAGATGACAAACTTATAACTAACTTTCTCTCTGTACAATATTTAATCACTTTAAGCTATGATAGATTAGTTTTATTTTTTTAAACTTATAAATTTATATAGCATTAGATTTGGTTAGGATCACAAATGTATTTATGAACTTTTGTAGGAAGTGTTGGTTTGTATTCTACAACTAATCTATACGTGTTCACAATTAACTAGAAGTATTTTTTATCCTGTTTAATCAACTAATTTATAAGGTAAATCTGATGAGATTGATATACTTTTCAAATGAAATCGTACTTAATAGATTTACATGACATTTACCTATTATGTCTAAATTGTTCATAATTGTTACTCTATTATTAAAAGAAGTGATTGATCTCATAGATTAAAATCACTAGATGCTGAGACAAACGTATAAATGTTTATAAGAGAAAACTTTACTAAACTAACTTGATATAAGAATTTTATATAACACATTACTTACGTGTCCGTGAAAATTTTCGTTATAATGATTATATATTATTTGACTTAAGATTTTTAAAATATCGTATATAAGGATTGTTATGTTTGATATTACTTAAGGTCTATTGATGTAATTGAATATTGTATAAATTATATGTAAATAATCGAGTAATCAATATATTGTTTACTCTAAAGTAATTAGAAAAAATATTGCATTGTTCTTGAATGCTATTGATTTAAAAATCTTTAACCAAAGTAAAATGATATTTTATAAATAATTTTTTAAATGTCATTAAGAATCAATTAATAATGTTGTCTATAAATATGAATGAATTCAAATAAATTATACATTAATTCCATAATGTGTATGATGAATTTTTATGAAAACAAATCATATACAGAAAGGTTAATGAAAACCATTTTAATTCTAATATTTGGATGATCGTGATATATTATTATATGTCAATCTTGATATATTAATACAACTTGTTTAATTATAAATTCAAAAATACATTAAAGAGTATAATTTATCTTATCTTAAATATAATTCATAATTGAAATTTATATTCATTATTGGCATATTTAAGAATCGAATGAATCACACAAGTTGATTGAAGGTAAAAAAATATTATTTAATTAAGTTAGACTTGAATGTAAAGTTTGAAAATTTTAGGGCTAAATATAAATATTTAATAAATATATCAATGTTAGATATTAGATCTTATTAGAACCTAATTACTACTTAGAATTAATTATAGTTATGAATTATAATTACAATTCAATTAAATTACTAAAAAGTCCAAGTCATATTATAAATAGGTGTAGGCATGCAACCATGACATACCTCTCTTTGCAATAGTTATAGAGTTATCTTAACTTATTTATATGGATATTATTACAGGGTGAACACCTTTGAGGCTAAAATGGTTTTTAATAACTTATTTTAGAAATAGGTTCTACCATGGAGTCACTAAAAAAGAAAATCAAGTTTCATAATAAAGTAGAGGGTTTATGATTTATCATATTCATGAATTGATAAATATCTTATTTAATTAACTAATTATAAAATAAATCCTATGAGATTAATATAATTTTCAAATAAATTTATGGTGAGATCATAATTATGATATTCATTTGATATTTATTTATTATCTCTAAATTGTTCACAATAGTTACTTATTAAAGCTGAACATTAATAAAAAATAAAGACTAGATTATGTTATATTTATTATTTATAAAAAAGTAATTGATCTCATAAACTAAAATATGTTGATACTTAAACAAATGTATAAGTGTTTATTAAACAAAAATATACTAAACTAACTTGATATGAGAATTTTATATAAAATATTACTTGTGTGTCTATAAAAATTCTCGTAGTGATGATTATATATTATTTAACTTAAGATTTCTAAAGTATTGTATATAAGGATTGTTATGTTTGCTACTTCTTGAGACTTTTTGGCAATCACTCGATACGGTTTGAACTAAATAGAGATAATTGAGTATTAAATATATGATTCGTTACTTTAAAGTAATTAAAAAATATTATGTTATTCTTGATTATTATTGATTTAAGAAATTCTTGACCAAGAAAAAATGATACTTTAAGGATAATTTTCAAAAATGCCATTAAAAAGTCAATCACTAATGTTGTCTACTATAATGATATTCATTAATTTCATACTATATTAAATTAGAATATCGTACGATGAAATGATTGAATTTTATAAAAGAAATCATGCACAAAAATGTTAGTCAAAACTACCTTTATCCAAACATTTGGGTGGTTATGATTAAGAATGGCAATGGGCCTAGACCTGACCCAACTTTATTTAAAAAAAAAACGACATCATTTTGTACTTTTCTATAGGGCCACGGGCTAGGCCCGGTTGACCCAAGCAATCTAAGCCCATGGTTGGCTTAGTGACCCCTGTCAACCTTGGCCAAAGTTGGGCGGGGCCACATTTGTTATCTTTAGTTATAATGCATTGTTTAAACGTCAATTTTGATTTTTAATATAAATTATTTAATTAAAATTTAAAGATAAATTTAATAAGTATAATTTTTTTTCCTAAATATAATTTATGATGTGTGGTTTAATCAAGTTGGACTTGATTGTAGAGTTTAAAATTTTTTTGGATCAATTTTGAGACATTTAATAAACCCATATTAGATATTAAATGTTGTTGAGATATAAGTAGTATTTAAATAGTAATTTTAATGAAAGCTTAATTGAAAATTATCAATTAAATTACTAAAAGGTTCAAATCATATGAAAAGTATTTATAAGCTCGTAGTCTTGGCATACCTGTCTTTACATTATTTGTAGAGTTATCTTGATGTAAATATTATTAAAAGCTTGATACTTCATGCTTGTATGGCTAAAATGATTAAAAATAACCCAATTTAGAGATTGGTCCTACGAGGGAGTTAATACAAGGAAAACCTTGTTTCATTACAAAGTATGCTTTATTATATTTATGGATAAATTATATTATGAAATTAATGAGATTTTGGTTTAGAAAATTCCTTAAAAATTTATTTTTGCATTACGCACGTCATGAGATTGCGTTCCATTTTTTCAATAAGAATATCATTCTAAAGTAGTATCTTTATTTTGGATTTAATATATAACGAAGTAAATAGATATAAAAGAACGAAAAACTTGCCAGGTTCGTCATTTGCATACTCTATATTATGGTTTCAAAGTATTTTTTATGAACTTGCAAAGTAGCCTTACTTGAACAATTAGGTCCTAATTTATATTTTGTGGGCATGATATTCCGATGAAATTGTGTGAGACTTAGCTCATGTGATACTAGTTGATCTTTAAATCACGAGTAAATTATCTTCTTGTGTTTGAATGGCACTCAAGTGAGATAATTCCCTCAAATCAAATAGGCATATCAGTGGTGGTCGGGTCGGTCGTGCAGAGCAGGGCGGATCCAGAAAATTTTTTAAGTGGGGCAAAATTTTACTAGGAGCAAAATTTTATTTTTAATGGGGGCAAAATTTTAATTATAGCAAAATTTTATTTTTTTTATATCATCAAAATTTAAAATAATAATTTTTACAAGTAAAATTTTTTGGAGCTAGTGGGGGCAAGTGCCCCCACTTGCCCCCACTGTGGCTCTGCCACTGGTGCAGGGCCTGAACCCAGTCAAAATGTCTCATGGGCTGATCGGTCCATCCTTCAAAGATCGGTCTCATACCTAATGACTATGTCAAGCCCAGGCTCAATCCACGCTCTCCTCAGCCCGTCCGCATGTGAGAGAGTCCCATGCAGACGTGAATTCGTAAACCTAGCACATGCACTATATAAGGTATTATTCTATCACGACGAATGTACGCAATCATAACCTAGTTTCTCTGCATTCAGCAGCCTCACCTTCACCAAAAGACTGACTTGAGCGTTGGAGGGGCTAATCGGGACACGACTCCCGACGTGCCTTCTTTGTTTTGCAGGGATCTCACCATCGGAATTACAGAAAACAACAATCAACTCATGGACTCAAACGGCAACGCACCGTTCTGCCAGAATCCTGCTGAACCAATTGGCGCCCACCGTGAGGCTCGACTTCAGGGCACCACGTCCAGAAACACACAGATCAGTCAGGCGGCGGCAACAAACCCCGATATAGCCGCTGTTGCGGCTTTGGCGATGCAACGCATAGCTTCGCAGTACCTGCAACCCTGCCGCCTGCGCCTCATGTTTCCCACACGGAATCCTCAGATTCGAGTGATCAGTTGCAGCTACCAAACTTGGAACAGGAAGAACAGAGCGTAGCTCTGGAGGATAACGTGGCACCCAATACGCGTCCAAATCTCCAACACCGATCGGATGCAGATCTTCTTCCTCCTATACACACCGCCCTCACCAGAAAGCAAATCGAGGAAGCGGCTGACCTGTTGATCCGCCAGATTTTGCAATCTGAGCCAGCACAACAGCAGCCGTCTGCACGGCAAGCCGCATGACAGACTAGCATGACAACCGGTCACCACCCAACCGAAGCCCTAGAGAAAATCGTCGAAGACCGGATTAACGCAGCTATGAGCTTCCGCCCAGATCGCCCGACGGCTCAGCACAGCTCTCCCTTCACTCCTCAAATATTGGATAGCCTCCCGGCGCCCGGCTCCAAAATACCGACCCCTGAGAAATACACTGGAAAGACCGACCCCCTGGACTACCTACAGCACTTCCAGTCCATAATGAATCTACATTGTGTTCCGGACGCCATCCAGT
>JANZLD010000003.1:53125401-53142438 GCA_026413575.1 Erythroxylum carthagenense
TTTCTGGGAACTGAGAGCAAGAAAGAGCAAAGGAAAGCAGAGCGTGAGCAACAACGAAACAAACGTGAAGAAAACCAGACAGTTTATCGATCCTGAGCATTTATCAGGGAACACTCGGACGAGCCGTCCAATCGAAGTACGACACGCAGAAGAGATCCGAGCTACTCTTGGACACGCGGCATAATCCGAGCCGAAGAAACTAGGGTTGTTCAAAAATCGAAGTGGCGCGACGGTTGAAAGGGCAAACGGGACAGCTGTACAACAGTTACAAGGATGATACGCTTCAGATTCAAGAAAAGTTGTCAGAGGACACGCGTCGTCAAACAATAAATGCTCCGAGCACTATCACGCGCTTGCTAATGATGACCCCCCGACCTACTCTGGCACGAGCTATCATGCGATAATCACCAATGCCGACCGACTGGGGCGCTCAGTCGACCAATCCTGGTATGAGCAGTCATGCACAACTAGTCGGCATCCGATCGATCGGGACTGATCGAGCCATCCCGTAGACGAGCTACATCTCAATGTTTAACCGATCGTACCATTTACGAGTCGTCTTATGTACGAGCTCCAAGACCTCTGCATACTCCTTCGACCCTTCTCTTCGCTCAGACTCGAGGAGTAGGGGGCTTATGGTCGGGTCGGTCGTGCAGGGCCTGAGCCCAGTCAAAATGTCCCATGGGCCGATCGGTCCATCCTTCAAAGATCGGTCTCATACCTAATGGCTATGTCAAGCCCAGGCCCAATCCACGCTCTTCTCAGCCCGTCCGCATGTGAGAGAGTCCCATGCAGACGTAAACTCGTAAACCTAGCACATGCACTATATAAGGTATTATTCTATCATGACGAAGGTACGCAATCATAATCTAGTTTTCTCTGCATTCAGCAGCCTCACCTTCACCAAAAGACTAACTTGAGCGTTGGAGGGGCTAATCGGGACACGACCCCCGACGTGCCTTCTTTGTTTTGCAGGGATCTCACCGTCGGAATCACAGAAAACAACAGTCAACTTATGGACTCAAAAGGCAACGCACCGTTCTGCCAGAATCCGGCTGAACCAAGTAGATTTTTTCAAAAGGAAAATAAGATTGATGAATAAGCGCTTAGAAAAAGAATACATTAAAAAATAGTTATAAACCAAACCCGTAATTAAACAATAGAAGAAAATTGACAGATAAAGAATAAGTGGCTGTGAGATTACTATTGATGATTAGAGACATCTTGACTTGATCTAGAAGATCTGTACTTGTTGATCTAATATTAAGGAGATTATGATGTCGATTTTCATGCCACGACGAAGTGCTTTGACACATTTCCTACTATTACCTTGAGTTTAACCTTGAAAAATCTTGGTAGGGTCTACATTGATATATACATTGAATAAGCTTGTTCTGATACAATACCTAATCCAGATAACAAATAAAAGAGGGAATTTGAAAGCTACTATAGGCCTTATCATGAACCTCTAGTTCACTGAATCAAAGACTATATAGAAGTCAATTTTGTAGATACAAGTATTAATGAATTGCTTGTTTTAACAATTTTTATAAAGCTCGTGTCAATAAAATGGTACCCTCAATGTTCTTTCCATAGACAAAAGCGTTTTGGAATTGATTGATCATTAATTTAATACCCATTATTTCATTACAAACCAATTACAACTGAGATTGCCTAAGATAAGCTAAGATATGCTACCATTGAAGCTAATTTGAGAATATCCTATCCAGGCTAATTTAATTTGGAAAGTCTAAAAGTAAGCCAGTGAGTAATGAATTGTGATTTCAATGGTTCTAAAGAGGCATAAACCTAAGTGTTAGTTATACTTAAATGAGTTTTGGTATGAGGATGGTGTTGAGAAGAATTTATGGAGTGATACCTGAGATTATCATGAATATGCATTGTACATAATTCATTTCATACATGTGCATTATTGAACACTCTTAATGGTGCAAATTGTGATATCGTGTATGCTATTTGTTATAGAGGAGCAACTGGAACGTTCACTTCTAGACGTTGCCAGATCTTCCAGGCATTAGTTTCAGGAGCAATCTGTGAGTAACCTAGATAGTCTCACTTAATTACTTGTTTGCCTAATTTATGTTTTGAATAATAAATGAATGTATTTGAATGTGGATTTCGGACCGAAGGTCCGATGATTGTGTGAGGTAGATTGAGATATTGAAGTACTGATTGTATTTAAATGTGAAGACCTATGTGCTTATAATATGGTTGATTGTAGTACATGCATTCCATACATGAATGCATAATCAGATAATGACAGTTGTGATCAGAGTAGCCACTGATTAGAGCTTAAAGTTCAACGAGTGAAACTGAACCTCGAGCTCACAAGTGATTTAGAGCCTTAGGCTCAACGTTTGATGAGCCCTATATGGGACAGTTCAGGCACTCGGTCACAACAACGTAATAATTGGAAAAGTGTCTCATAAGCATTTCATATGCATCTGGTTAAGTATGTTTGATTGATTGAAATGCATAATTGCTTATGCTTAAATGAAAACGTGTTACTCATGTGAAATGCCAATTTATGAAATAGTTTTGATATGAATTGATGTGTTGCATGAATTGAATGAACCATCGATGATGGTTACCTCATTGAGTTCGCAAAACTCACCAAAATTGTAACGTTATCTTTTCAGGACCGAGAGACGACTTTAGCTAATGAGGGGCTCTACTGCTGTGTAGATTGTGAGTTGGCAAGGGAGGTCATGGCTCAAAGGTCGATCAGTTGGGATTCTTGGATGGCTTAGGTAGATTTGATACACTTCTTCTTTCATGTAGGACTTTTGTTTTAGGTTTTTGATGATGTACATAAGGAAAATGTGAAAGACATAATGTAATCATCGATTTTGTGAAAGGAAATGAGGAAAGAGTGGTTTAAACAAAATAAAAAAAATATATTGTGATTTTCTTATGATTCCTTATAAGTGAATATTGATATGATGCCATATGAAGTGAATGTAGTGTTTGAACGTAGCTCACCCTTAATGTAGGATATGTACCGGAATGACCTCCGGGCATCCCGATATGTACCCTGCGGTAAGGGAGCGCTACAGGTTGTGTCTAAAACTCATGCCAAGGTAAAATGGTATGACCTTTGTAGACCCAAAAAGGGGAGGGGGGGGGGTCTAGGGATTAAACACTTATCCACTTGGAATAATGTATTTTTAGGAAAAAAAGGATTCGAGTCCTCTTTAATGATAGAAAAGCTTTGTGGGTTAAATGGGTGCACACTATTATTCTTAGAAGAAATAACTTCGGGAGTGCTCAACTAACAAGCAATAGCTCTTGGAGTTGGAGGAAACTCATTCAGGTCAGGAATATTATTGGGAACCATTTCATATTTAGGATAGATAATGGTGTTTCTACTTTCTTATGGTAGGACCGGTGATATCATAGAGGAATACTGAAGGATCTCTCAACCCCAAGAATTATCAATGGTTCAGAACTCCCAATGAATGCAAAAGTAGTTAAGGTTATCAGTGACAATAGCTGGAATTGGCAAGATGCACAATTGAGGCCATTTGTATGCTAGAGCCATTAACATATCAACCCGATGAGTCTCAATCGGATAGGCTAGAATGGATTGCCATCCCTACTAAAACCTACACTAACACTTCAGCATACACTTTGATGAGACCTTCTTATCCGAGAGTATCTTGGTGTAAATTGGTGTGGCATCAAGGTACAAACCTAAGGTGTGCCTTTATCTTGTGGTTAGCTTTCCTTAATAAGTTACAATCAAGAGATCAACTACTTTATACCTTTGTCCCTAACCATTGTTCACTTTGCTCTTGGGACAATGAATCTATTAGACACCTTTTCTTTAAATACTCCTTTTCGAAATCAGCATGGCTATACTGTCTCAGTCACTTTTAGATAAACATTCCAAACCTTTCAAATCTTCAATCCTTTCAAAATTGGTTCAACCAAACCCCAAGTCATAGAAACATTGAACTCAGCATCTTTATTATCTTGCTATCTGTTATTTTCTATAACATATGGTTCAAGAGAAACCTAAAAAACTTCAAAGATAAAGCCATGGAAGTGGGGAGCATCGATACTAAAGTGATCTTCCAAGTAATAGAACAGCTTTGCTCAAACACTGAGAGTAGGTAATTTTTGTTTCTTGTTTGTTTTCTTCTATCTTGTAGTGCAGGTACTGGTTGAGGCGGTCACTCATAAGCACACTCCCTTGTTGGCAATCAATTTAAGGGCGATCCTAGCTACCTACTAAGAGATAGGCTGTTAATCAAAACGACAAAAACAGAAGTTGTAAAGCAGTGTAAGCTTGGAAGGAGGGCATATCGAACACTAGCTTCAGGCGAGAGAGGATGATATCTCCAAGAAGTATTGAAGAGCAAGGTGTCACAAATGTCAACATTTCTCTCCTTGTGTAACAGAACAGTAGTATTGTGGAAATGCTTTGCAAAGAAGCAAACTTTGTGATATGTAGAAGCGATGTCTTCTTTCCTAATATGAAACTCCTTGATTATGTAGTGAAGATAATCTTGATTAGTTTGGAGGTAGAGCCTAATGTTAGGAATTTTTGTAATTTTGGTAAGGTGCTCCTTATTATGGACATCTGAGGGCTGAGAAATCTTAAATTGTTGTTTGGTTGTGTAGGCAAGGGGAGCATTTATAGGGTTCCTCGTGCACACATGTTAGGTTTCTTTGTATAGACTAGAGATTGCATTCTCACAAATCTCTTGATTGTACATATCTTTATTTATTTATTTATATATTCACTGAATTACCAAAAAATATAGTAAATTAGTTTATTATTAATTAAAAATTAAAATTTTAATGATATTTATTATTATTTGTGAGATAATAATTACATAGTTACCCACTTAAAGTTTTATGAGTTGAATTGATTATGTAATATATGTAAGGAATCATGTTGTATAACTTGTGACCGCCATGATCCTATCATCTTAATTCAATTAAGGATGACTTGATCGATTCCATATATTGTGTGTATTTAAAGTTTTATTATTGAATCACCAAGTCGTAATATGGGCCAAATGGAAGATTGTTAGAATATTTAATGGCACATGTGACTTATAGTTTGAGTCTTATGAAAAGAACCCAAGATGATAGTTATTGGGTATTAAATAAAGGGATCTCAAATTTGTCAAAGACCATTTTCCTCTCTCTTTTAAAATGATCAACATGATGGTTAGTGAAATGATATATAAGTTTTAGAAATTTATGAAAAGTTATCTTAATCATTGGAGAAACCTTTAACAAAGATAAAGAAAGGAATAGAGGAAATAAATCTCCTTACAAAAACTATGAATCGATCCATAAATGTCTTACAATGTAAATATATAAAATCATTAAGTAACAATCTTTATAATTTTATTGATTAACATTAAAATGGACCAAACTAAGTACCAATTATTTTTTTAGAAAATAATTATAAATGAGAATGAGAAATTTGATTACCATAAACAAAAATTTAATAAAAGGCTTTATTAATTGTGATGAAAAGTTAATAAATATATTATTGGTTGTTAATAAACTATAGTAAATTAGTTCGTTATTAATTAAAAATTAAAAATTTGATATGATATTTATTGTTATAATTTTAAAACTAATATTGATAATATAACTATAATAAATTAATAAACCAATTTGTTTCTCGTAATTGAAATTATTTGCAAATATCTTTTTTTTTGTAGATATCAATTTGTCTCTCGTAAATCAATTTGTTCTTTTGCAGATATCTTTCACTAGTCCATAGATTGTTTTATGCGGATGAAATTATTGGCTTGTACTTCCTGTGCGAATTTAGTTTAGTCATCTTTTTACGTAAGAACAAGTGTCGTAAAACGAACCGTGCCAAGAGAAAGAGGGCGGGCAGAGGCAGTAGAGGAATTTTGTGGATAATAGAGTAAATAGAATTAGATGATTTCATGTCGCAGAGAGAATACATTTTTTATTTTCGTTTTTTAATTTTTACCCAGCGCCGGTGCCAGTGCCAGTGTCAACAATTAGAATCCTTGGCACGGATGAATTCATGCCGCAGAGTTAACGTAGTGTTTGGTTAGCATCTTCGGGGATGAGGACGGATGATAAGGACACAAAAGTTTTGTCCTTCGTCCTGTTTGCTTGCCGTCTTCACCCATTTTTGTTCCGTCTTTAAAGGACAAAAATAGAAATTTTTGTTCCTCTCAAAACTGAGGTACAGAAATTCTTGTCCAACGGACAAGAATTAAAAATGTCAAAATTAGCCTTCTCATTTGTCGAAACCTAACACCAGCTCCTCCACAAAATTTTTTTCGCACCTCTCCTTTGTCCGTCTTCTTCGTCTCCGTAGTGAACCACCTAAAAAATACCCTCATTCTTTTTGAAACTGAAACTATCCTTTGTCGCAACTTTCCTTCTTCCTTCTGCTGCGTCTCTGTTGTGAAAGGAAGAGAACATGAATCATATTCGCAAAACCGCCAACGAAGTTGGATAAACGACGTATTATTGGAAGAAGCATTTGCTCTTTTTTCTTCTTATTCCTCCTAAGTAATCTCTCAATCAATTTATTCTTTCCTCATTCTTTGCCTCTAAGCTTTTCGATTCTTTCCTCAAAAGCCTAATTTCCTACTCACATTTGATTCATATTCGGTTTCCTTCTGGGTGAGAGATTGTACGTTTATTCATAGCCTTTTCATCGCACGTTTTGAATTTTTTTTCTTGATTATATAGGCGTAAATTTCAACTGTTTCGATTAGGATTTTAATTTTTTAGTGTTTGTATTTAGATTTGAACCTATATATAATTGTTCTTTTGAAATATTTCAGTGCAAAGGGTGAATTTAGTTGGTAATTTATTAATTGTTTGACAGGAAAAAGGTCAAATGGGAGAAGCGGGAAGTCGTAGAAGAACTCAAAAGATTGAGCCGTTGGTGGTTAGTGTTTGTTCGTGTAATTATACTTTTGACCTCCAAAGGATATTGCTATTGGCAAAAAGCTGTTGCACAAACTTCTTTATGCTTTTTTGATCTGTGGATGTAAATTGCCCAATTGTACTAAGTGAAGTGGCTTGCTTCAAGGAAGCGTCTGTATTTGTATGTTTCAAATCAAAATCTTGTATTATAACTGTGTATTTTTTTAAAGTTTGATTAGAAAACTTTAAACAGGTAATTAGTTAATGTACTCATCTGTACATATCTCAAGAGGGCTTGCAGAATGTGTGGATGATGATCATCCAGGTTCAAATCGAAGCCATTCAGTTTCTTAACCTTCTACTTCTGAAATTTTATTGCTTTGTTGGAAGTAAGTGCAGAAGATATGGCAAGTTGGAAAACTGGTTGATTGAAAACCATAGCTTCCAGCCACAGTATGTTGTATCTGAGTTGAACGAGAAGAACTTCTAGAGGATGTTTGACGCTGGGCTCTATGAGAGTTGCAGGAGGAGATACGGAGCTGTTGGGACTTTCATGAGTGTGTATTACAAGTTAAAGAAAGGAAGAAAGACAAAGAAGGAGGTGTAGGAAGCGGAGCAAGCACATCTTGAGGCTGCATATGCAGAGTTTGATTAGCTTGTAGACTGATTTTGAAATTTAACTTTGAACACATTTCATAGGATTTTTCATTGATTTTTGTCTTGTGTATTTTCTGTGAGTTTCTTGGTTTTGAACTTTTTGTCTTTCTGGTAAGTGATTTGCTACTGTTTGCTGACTTTGAAAGTCCTGTGATTTAGAACGCATAGAAGGGGTTCTTCTGCAGTAGTTTGCAACAGTTTGGAAGTTGTTGACAATTTGATGTAGTTAGTTTGAGTGTTCCCCTGGGGCTGGGAGGGAGTGGGTTACTAGCATGCATGAAGATAATAATAATAATAATAATAATAATAATAATAATAATAATAATAATAATAATAACAATAATCACACAACTGAAATTTTATTAGAGTTACAAGTTAATAATAACATAATTAAATATTGTAAAATAAATATTGATACAATTATAAAATAATCAATGAATTACAACTTTCAAATATATTATACTGCAGCGACATTTCTGTCATTAACACTGTTTTCTGTTTTGTCCACTGCAACCAAACACATTTTTGTCCTCAGGACGAAGACAATTTTCTTTGTTCTGTCCACCGCAATCAAACACCTTACTGTCTTCAATTCTTGTTCTGTTTCGTCTTGTTCTGTTCCGTCTTGTCCCATCTCTGCATGTTGAAGACGCTAACCAAACAGACAGTAAGAGTGAGCAAGCGTGGACAAGTAGGAGTGACATGATTAGTTATAACTTCTCTCCTTCGAATAAGGTATTGAGTTTGAGTCACAAAAAAAGAGAGGGAGAGGAAATTTTTCCTGTTGTTGATGATCTTCTAATTTTCTGGGCATGATCTTTGGTCGAATTAATTACAGATATCTCACTTCTAACAATAGTGTAAGAGTTGGAGTTACTAAAAAATTCGAGGCTATTGGGCGTTTGATGTTGAGCAGAGCCAGCAATCAATCAGCAACTAACCAATCAGTATGTGGTAAATCCTTATGTGTATAAGTATACGAGCTAGGTAAGAATCTGAAGAATTTAAAGTTCTAAATTTATCTCATCTAAAATTCTTAAGAGGGAGTTTTAGGAACTTAAGACTAGTCTAGCAAAAATTAGAATACCCAACGTATATCCAAAAAAAAAAAAGAAAAAGAGTGAGCAAGGGTGGTTATGAGCTGGCACAGCAGAGTAGTAGATTAACTTAGTGGGCCCTACTCCTTTGTGCCTTCCAGGTGTCTTACAGTTGTACGATCTGCCCCCATCAAAGAAACGCTGTCGTAGGGACCACCCCGCCCCCCACTATTACCCTTGCCGACAATCTTTTGTAATTTCAAAACTGCCCTTGAATGACCGTTTTACAACACTCCAACGGTCACTTTTGTCAGCTCAAAGCCAAAAGTCAACGAGTTCGATGTAGGTCAATATTGTCATTTAGCTCAAATAATTGATGGCTAGTTTGTGAATTTAAGGTCCTTTCAGGGTAACTTGGTCAATTCGGGCAATCTGCGAGAGTGAAAGAAGACCGGTCAGAGAGAAAAGAGACTCAGAGAAGCAAAAGAGGAGATAAACAAGAGGAGCAGACTGAGCCATGGGTGAGTCAAGTGACTCGGTTTCTATAGACATTGACGTGGTTTCTTTCGGAGGGAAGGTGAGTAACTGCAGAAAAACCAATGAAGAAGGTGGAAGCGAAAAAAAAAAACGTTTTCTTCTCAATTTACTTGAATGCCTTGTTGTTATTGTTGTTGTTTTGCTTGTCTTCGTAGATTTTATACTTGAAGTTTTGAACTTTGACATTAGCACGTTTCTGAGGTGTATTGTGTTTTCCTTGTTGATGCAATGCTGCAGGAATGCATAGTGAAAACCAGCAGAGGCTCCGTGTCCGTGTATGTTTGTGGGGATCAACAGAAGCCTGCTTTGATTACATATCCAGATGTTGCTCTCAATTGTATGTTTGAATTACTTCAACTTGCTCAGCTCATATGTATTGGGATTAAATGAGTTTTGGGGGGCTTATTAGGCCTTCTAATGCTAATACACTTATGCCATTTTGTCCATTCTAGGCGATCCTTTCTTTTTTTTTTTCAGATTACAAGGTCGTCTTTTAGTTCGAAAAATTGGGTGAAATTGCTGCAATTTTTTGCTTTTGAGGATACTTGTAGCTTCTTAGTGTTTGTTGACTTTGTCGGTTAAATGGGCTTTTGTGGTTCAATCTAGTAAGATGGTTAAAACTATTGACTCTGCCATCCAAGCATTTAATAGGTTGAAATTCTGGTGGTGCTGGGTTTGACTCAAAACTTTTTAAGTGTGAGTGTTCATTTTCTTTCTGGTTTCTTTCAGACATATCTTGTTTCCAAGGCCTCCTGTATTGCCCAGATGCAGCTTCATTATTACTCTCTAGTTTTTGCATCTATCACATAGATGCTCCAGGGCATGAGGTTAGTGTCATAGTTTTTTGTTAGTTCTAATTGTATCCTTATTATTTGGTCTTTTGGGTTTTTCTTCCTTTTTTTAAATTTTTTTTCTTCTTGTTTTTCCTTCCAACCTCTAAATTATACTAATGAAACTTTGTTCACCCTTTGCTTAAGAGTCCTTGCAGTTGGGAGCTGATGTCATTTCTGCAGACATCCCATTACTCAGCGTGGATGACTTGGCAGACCAGGTTGCCGAAGTTCTTGATTTCTTTGGGTGTGTACCTGCTAACCACTTAGTCTCAAGCTCATATCTATATTTCCTGTATGTAAGTGTGGGAGCAGATAGTAAATTTCTGAATACTGGGCCTGATGGCATTAGCATTTTACTAATTGTCAGGACTAGATATCATGATTCGACAATTCCTGGGGTAGCAGATGTGATCTGTATGTAATTCTGTTTGCAACAGACACTTATTATGGTTCAGAATTGGGCATAAGAATTGTGAAACTGGACTGAAATAAGCAAGTAAAATCTGTAGGCCTACAACCACATGGTTTCAGAATATTTGAATGTAAAAATAAACCTAGACACTTCCCCCACACTCTCTTTCTCTATCAGGAGTTGTAAGATGCAGCAAGTTAAATAATGATTGGCCATGATATTACTATCCCAACTTCCAGATGGGCTTCACAAGTTTTTTTCTTTTATACATTCTCCATATATGAATTCCGATTCATCCCCTTTACATCTGGATGCAGCTGATTTGACTTTTAATTGATTCTTCTATCAGGCTTAAGGAGGTTCTGTGCTTAGGTGTAACTGCTGGTGCTTACATCCTTACTCTTTTTGCAGTAAGTTGGCATTAATTTGTTGCCCTGCCCATAGTCCTCTTACTCTATAGTCTTTTCCGATGTAGGGGATATGACATTAATATTTTCTGATGTGCCAGCTGAGACATAAAGAACGGGTTCTTGGGCTAATTCTTGTTTCCCCTATTTGCAAAGCGCCTTCCTGGACTGAGTGGCTTTACAATAAGGTTCTATTATCTCATTCATCTAAACATAATTCATGGATTCTAGTAGAAAAATGGTGAAGATAGCACTTTATAAGTACCAATTCGAAATTCGATAGACCCAAGTAATGACTGATTCTGTAAACTAATGCATCCTAGTGATTGACACTTATAAATTTTCCAACATTAGAAATATGAACTTCATAAAAAGTGATTAGTAATGAAGGTTGCACTAACAAATTTTTATTTGTGTCAGATACTAGACTCTTGGAAACCTGAAACACTATGAAAATGTCTTATGCTATGACTACATCCATCTCCTTTAACCAAATGAATGAAAGGGATGGTAGCTTTGATGTTTTTTGAGGCCAACCCAGCAATTCCTCTCTGATACAACACCTCCCTTAAAGACTTATTTTAGAAGGAAAAATAAGGCATCACATGGAATCACATGAACATGGAAAAAGTCAGCAGTGAAGAAGTTAATAGTATATGGCAGTTTCTGAGTCATGAATAAATCTAGGGAAATCGGCAACCACTCCACTTGCATGTTCTACATGATTATTACTTTCAGCTCCACTTTCTAGTTAGTTTTGCCAAGTCCTAGGAATCTGTTATGTTCTTACTAGTTTAAATAGTCTGTTTGTTCTGTTCATAAAAAGAAGGCATAATCACTTTGAGTCATTGTGTTGGAGTCTGGTCCTCTCCATAAGGACTCTCTTTAAGTGTTATTTCATTTAAGTTTGCTCATAATTACTTTGAGTCATTGTGTTGGAGTCTGGTCCTCTCCATACGGACTCTCTTTAAGTGTTATTTCATTTAAGTTTGCTAATAGGAAGCCCTTTTCCTTACTTTGATCAGTAGCTCCTAACACTCTCCCTTCTTCCTAAAGAGATGTTCTTACTATTTTTATGCAGTAAAACTGTCGATAAATGGAAACCAAGCTTACCACAACATCATATCTCTAAGAAGCGAAGGAAACCAGCATACATATTCTCATTTCTATATTCATATCAACATGAGAAGCTGGCTCAAAGTTTTGTGTACTAATTTTCAGGTGCTAATAAACTTGTTATACTTTTATGGTATGTGTGGCATACTGAAGGAGTGTCTTCTGCAACGCTACTTTAGCAAGGTACAAAAGGTTACTTTAATTTGGTTTTCCTCTAGATTTGTCTATGTGTCATAATTTTCAATTTTGAATCTAGGAAATTAGGTGTGGTATGCATGGTGCAGAGTCAGAAATCATTCAGACTTTCAAGAGGGTAAGAATAAATTGCATAAACTGTTTATTTTTCCTCGATTATTTTCCGTTGTGTAGTGGAGAATCTGAAAATTGTATTTGCAAGGAGAGACAAACAAGTCGAATGACATGCTTCTGGAATATTTGCATCATCTTCCATAATTATTTCTGTCTTTCTTGATTTTATTAGCATGCATTGAGGTGCTGATTTTCTTTTCTAACATGTGGTAACAGTTACTGGATGAAAGGCAAAGTTTGAACGTGATGCGCTTTCTCCAAACAATTAATGAGTGAGTTCCTGTTAGTTCAAATTTGACATGCAGCTAGATGGATGTCCTATAATTTTTTCTTGGCGGTGTTTTCACTTGCCATGATTTGTTTATATGACAAACCTGCACATCTCATATGGGAACAGCAGATTGTTTCCCATCCTTTAAAACAAGTTGAAATGGTACCACTGTCGGTTAATTGTCTCATTCATTAGCAGGAGGCATGACCTTACAAAAGGCTTGAAGAAGTTGCAATGCAAGACGCTTATTTTTGTGGGTGAAAGAAGCCTATTTCGTGAAGAATCTATACATATGAGTGCCAATATGGGGAATAAAAGCTGTGCTCTTGTTGAGGTAGGCGAGCTTTCAACCAGTTCTTCCCTTCTTTTTGTAGTGTTTATCATCTTTTGGTTGCAAATGTCCAGTCAAAAATTGATTTTTTTTAAAAATCAATCCCTTGTTCTTTGATTTGAGTATGGGAGGGAGGAACTAATAATATTCACATTTACATCCGTTTTCTTTTTCTTAAAAGAGTAACTCAAACTATAAACTGAGAACTGGTAATCTGCAAAGCTGCTTTTGCTGCCTTGTATTTAAATCCATTCGCTTATAGATACATATATGCTTAATGTTCTAGGATATATTGAGTGTTTTGGCATTACATATCTGAACTTGATCAATTATTCAGGCATTCCCTTTGAAATCTTGAACAGGTTGAGGCCTGCGGTTCATTGGTAACAGAAGAGCACCCATATGCGATGATACTTCCAATTGAGTTCTTTTTGATGGGATTTGGCTACTATAGACAATCCAATTTTGCATCCACGTCAAGCAATGGCTCTAAACCTGCCAGCCCCTCAAGCCATTCCCGTGTAGCACCAGAACTTCTTTCCCTTGAGAATCTAGGCATCAAGCTCAAACCTATAAAAACTCGAGTGGAATTCCAAATATGATGTGTTAAAAAGCATGATTCAGTAACTCATTTTCCATGTAAAGTAACAGGAGAGTCAGGATTCAACCCTGCACATATACTGCATATATGTGTGTGTAACCATGACAAAACACTACCGTATTTAGAACATAGCACGTTCAATTCTTTAATTGTACTGGCAGGAGGAGGATTACGTACTTAGTTGGATAATGGTCCTGCTATTTTGTAA
Source organism: Erythroxylum carthagenense (assembly GCA_026413575.1). Classification (NCBI taxonomy): domain Eukaryota; kingdom Viridiplantae; phylum Streptophyta; class Magnoliopsida; order Malpighiales; family Erythroxylaceae; genus Erythroxylum; species Erythroxylum carthagenense. The sequence goes on from JANZLD010000003.1 coordinate 53,139,027, forward strand.
TGTGAACAACCAGACTGATTCTTTACACCAGCGTGGGACTCATGTAGCTTCGTTCATTACGCTAAGTTGGATGAGTTCTCAATTTGATCATGGAAATAAACCAATAAACACTTTGCCTTCGTTACTGTAAAGTAGCTTGTTTGTATGAATCCCTCAAGATCACGAAACTTGAGATTTTTCGTAAACTTGAGAACCTGCAAGAACTTGTTTGTCCGTTGGTTGTCCGGTAGTTTTCTTGTGATGGGTCTTTTTTGTTTATTTTGAAACCTCACGACCTTTCATTACGAGCCATCATTTCCTTTTGTCGTTTTGCAGGAAGATAACAGGGAGTGTAAAATCTGTGAAACGGTATTGGGTAAGCTTAGCAATTTTTTTTCATACACCATTTGATTACATTTGCTAAAGCTTAGAAGAGTCATCTCATCTATTTAAATCTCTCAACATCCGTGACAGCTTGTGTGAGATCAAAACTCCACATTTTTTTTTAATTGTAATAGGCGTTATATCGTTTCTTTTCATGTCTAACAGTTGATATCATAACACTTATTTACCTCTGTCTTGATATAATTAAATTTTTGTGATTTTATACATGAATGGATGATGTTTCTATTGAATATATTGATGTTATTAGAGTCAATATATTGTGAAAATGAACTTGCATATTTAAAGGAAATTCAATTATGTTTACAATGACTCTTGAATCATAAAAAACAAGAGTTGTAGAAGTTAAGATATAGTAATATTTGTAAAATGAGTTAGCTGTGGGTCAAGTCGATAAATGGTCTAATAGGAGTAAGAATTTTCACGAATATTTGAAATATTTCATTTCTTCTGTTCTCTTAATTTATAATTTATATAATTTAATTTTTCTCTTAGTAGCGAAATTATTTAAAGAATGAGGACGAGTTCTCAATTTTGCCGAGTTTCTTTTTTTGTTTTATTATTATATATATTCTTTTTTTTGGTTATTTGATAATCTCTTCAAATTTAAAAAAAAAATCAGAAGTTATTTGTATTCAAATAAAGGAAAGTGGAAGAAAGAAATATTCATTTCTTTCTACGCGGTATGGTTCCGTTGAATTATTTGGTCCTACTTGTTATCAATGAGATCAAGGATCCACCTAACCTCTGTTTTGTCAAAGATCCTTTCATACTTCATGTTAGAAAATTCATTCTAACTTCAAAAGGTTACTTACCCTTCTTCTGATAGCACCGGCCAATGATTTAAGCAATACATCCTAAGTTCTTTTTTACTTACCCTTCTTCTGATAGCACCGGCCAATAATTTAAGCAATACATCCTAAGTTCATTTTTTCAAGGCTGGAAACTCCAGGACCACAATTGGTCGTAGACGAGACCATGAATAATAAGCCAGCGTTTTTCATTCTTTGCTAAATTAATAATTTAGTATTCATGGGCCCACCATGATTGCATGACTTCAGGAAACCTTTTAACGTGAGCCCATTGTTTGGAAAGTTTTGAGTAAATGTTGCATAATCTTGTTTTCGTGGCTATCATTGCAAGCTTTAGTTATATACGACATTAATATAATTTTTTGTAACTTTAAAAACTTTTCAAGGGCCCCATCATTTGCTTTTATTGTTGCATGAATTCTTGACCTAAGATGAATTCTGCGGAAGCTGTACATGAATTAAAGCTTATATTTCGTGGGGTTCATTGAAAAGTTTAAGTTTATACTTAGAAATAATAAATTGTTTGGTCGGTCATAAATGGACGTGAACAAAGGCAGTGTAAAATATACTATATTTACATTATGATCCATATTTATTTTGCATTTATATGTAGAACCTATAAATATTTCTGCTTTGACATATTAGCTCAATTTTATTAAATTGCACGGTTTTAGATTCATGTATGTATTTATTTTTTTTGCAAATATATGATATTGATGCATAATTAGTACATTTTTAAAGGATTACGTGGAACCCTTATTATTCATATTTTGCATTAAATGAGATATCATACAATCAATATAATTTCAATTAGTTTAAGATTAGCTGCAACATCTATGATTAAGAAAAATTATATATTAAGTGCTATGGATCAAATATAAAAAGATGACACAAATTATAATTAATTATATTCAAATATAATAAATTTGATCCCACATGAAGATTTATTATATTTGCACGGTTAATTAGAATGGAATGGTAAATTATCTTTTTCTTAATTTACCCATATGTATTAAGAAAAAGAATATAATTTGATAGCTTCATCATAAAGGTTAAGTATGACTTTTTTAATTAAAGCTTAGCCCACAGGAAATTTTAATTATCATATGATTTACATTTGAAATATGATTGCATGCTTAACATTGGTAAAAAATGATACATGTTTCTTTGCTTTAACAAATTTAGCAAGATAGACATGTTTATTTGAATTTTGTACATTTATTCAACTTGTGAAATTTTATGATATCAAATGTGATATTCCCGATTTGAATGGTGATAGCTATAAAATATGGAAAAAGAGGATTCTCCTCCAATTAGAGTGGATAGACATTGATTATGCTATCCGTAAAGATGAACCATCTGTACCTACTGAAACTAACACTCAGACCGAAATTGCTCTTTATAAACATTAGCAACGATCTATTTACCTTAGCATGATGTACATAAAGACCAAAATTCATGCTAGTATTTGTTATTTTACTGAAAATTGTGATCATGTTAGGGATCTACTGAAGGCAATTGATGAACAATTTAAGTCTTCAAATAAGGCCATAATCAGCACTTTAATGACCAAGTTATCATCAACGAAGCTCACAAGTTTAGAAGTGTGTGTGAGCACATCATTCGAATGAGAGACATTGCAGTTCAGCTAAAGTCTTTTGAGGTCGAGATGTCTGAGTCTTTCCTTGTGCATTACATGCTTAATTCCTTTCCACCTCAATATGGATCTTTTAAAATCTCTTACAACACACATAAGGATAAATGGTCCATCAATGAACTGCTGATCATGTGTGTTCAAGAGGAAGGGAGGTTGATAATAGAATTAGGTGAAAGTGCACCTATGGCCATAAAAAGAAGGACTATAGGCAAGCCAAACAAAAATGAAAGAGTAAAATATCAATCCACACTGAGTAAAAAACTAGTCCATAATGAGATCAAACAAGATTTCAATCTCAAGTGTCTCTTTTACAAAAAGAAAGGGTATATAAAAAAAATGATTGTGTCAAATTTAAGGCTTGGCTCATAAAGAAAGAAATTTTAATCTCACTTGTTTGTTATGAATCTAATATGGTTGATGTTTGTCATAACACTTGGTAGATTGATTCCGGTCCTATAATTCATATTTTCAATACCTTGCAGGGTTTTCTAAACTATAGGAAGCCAGTGGGCAATGAACGGTACATTTATTTGGGCAACAAGATGAGTTCACATGTGGAAGT
>JANZLD010000003.1:53272262-53286481 GCA_026413575.1 Erythroxylum carthagenense
AAAATGGGCATTGATCCTCTCACTCATCAGCCACTCTCACCAACGACTGAGCAAGAGCAGCCACCACCTCCACAAGAATAAGAACAGAAACAGAATCAGTCTTCTTCTTCAACGTCAGATCAATCGGACCAGAACAAGGAACTGGAAAAATCTTTACAATCAACCATAACTAAGCTCAAGGATGATAACATGACCATGACTAGTCCATTTGACCCCATGGATGATAACATGAGCATGACTAGTCCATTTGACATTGATTTCTACTCAACCTCTTCAGTCATTAGATTTTCTAGTGAAGATTTGTTACACATATTAGATGTATCAGTGATAAATTTATTGCAACATATATTCTTTATTTAGTGACAATATTATTGTAACATATAAACTTTTTTACTTGTGACGAAATATGTTAGACAATATAGCCACTTATGCAAATTTCTTTTACAACTAATGTAATTTCGTTGAATTGATAGTTTTATTTGTGATAATAATAAACACATTAGTGATAATACTTTTTGTAAGAACCAATTTTTATTTTTGTGACATAATGAAGTTGACACTTTTTTATTAAAATATTAGTGACCAAGAAGTAATGGACACTGATAAAAAAAATTATTAGTGATAAATATTGTCACTATTTATAATTATTTTAGTGGCGATAATGTTGTAACAATAAAATGAAGTAATGTTACTTCATTCCTCACTACTTTATATTATTTGTGTTAACAAACTTACCATAAATATGTAAAGTTGTTATGACCATATAATGTTGTCACGAATTACATATGTTTTAGTGTCGGCACTTTTGTCACAATATAATGAAGTATTGTTCCAACTTTATTCGTCACTATTTTATATCATTTGTGCCAACAAACTTGTCATAAATAAATATAATTGTTGTGACCATATAATGTTGTCACATATTTGATAAGTTTTAGTGTCGGCAATTTTGTCGCAATAAAATGAAGTTGTGTTACGACTTAACTCGTCACTACTTTATATTATTTGTGACGATAAACTTGTCATAAATATTTGAAGTTATTGTGACTATATAGCTTTGTCACACATTTAACAAGTTTTAATGTCAATATTAGTGTCACAAAAGTTTTGCATTATTGTGATCATTGTTTAAATTAGTCACAATTTTAGTAGTGACGGAGGTATTTGTGACGGGAGGTGACGACTTCAAAATATTGGCCACTATTAATAATAGTAACAAATATTACTACTTTTAGTGACAACTTTTATCTTCACTAAAAATACAATTTCTTATAGTGTTCGCTATAAGTCGAACCAGTACAAATTAACTGTGTCACACACTCTCTCACTCTCTTAATTTTTAAAATTTTGCATTACAGTGTGTGTGCTTAATTTACAGGCTTCTTCACTTTTGGAATAAGCTCTTTCTATTTTAATATTGCAAGATGTTTCTTTTGTTAATAGGATCCTTTCATTTTTAAACGTTAACTTGCTCCTTTCATTTTTAAACGTTAACATGCTTCTTTCATTTTTAACATTAACAGACTCCTTTCATTCTTAAACATTAACAGGCTTCTTTCATTTTTAACATTAACAAACTCTTTCATTTTGTTAAACGTTAACGGGTTCCTTTCGTTTTAAGCCTTAACAAGCTCCTTCTATTTACAAACTTTTCTATTGAAATTTCGTAGGTTCTTATCATTTACAGAAATTAATAGTAACTTGCAAATTTTTTAAGTTACACATAATTGTCCCCCACTCTTACGTGTGTTTGATTTATCACATATCACTTATAGAAAATTCACGCCTCTTCTTGCCAAGCCTGGATAACTCAACCAAAAATCTCTACTAGTTAAGTAAAATTTCAGTACTCCCTTCATTCATCACAATCCCCTCCTCCTTGACAAATCATGACTATACCAAAGAAGAGGATACCAGACTCAAAAAATCCTAGGAGATCCTGAGCTAAACCATAAGTTACACTACTCATCTCCATGTAGAAGAGAAGACTCGCCCATTGTATCCCTCCTTTTAGAGCTACTCAAGAAAGGTGCTGCCAGGTGGGAGTCTACTCTAATAGGGTACTTCTTTGACAAAAGAGTATCATTCCACGTCACGAAATCTTGGGCACTTACAAATTGGAGAACTTATGACATAAATGAGGTTTTGGCTAACGAAGAAGATATATTCTTCTTCAGATTTGCAACTAAGAGCAATGCCATGAAATTCCTTGAAGCTGGCCCATGACACATGATAAATAAACTATTATTATTCTAGAACTTGAAACTTGGAGTAATAGTAAAATATTTTAGAAATACTGGTATACCAGTATAGATGTGTGTTTGGAATTCCACTTGAATATTGGGCCATCGAAAGACTCAGCTACCTTGCGAGCTATATTAGTAAAATATTATGTTTGGATTAGGCTATTGCTGAAATCAAGAGAATCAGTTATACCAAAATTTATATATTGGTAGATGTGTGAGTAGATTTACTAGCTGAGATACTTATTATGAGGTTAAATGATGATATGTAGCTTATTCAAGATGTAGTGAAGGCGACTTGTACTTGGAAACCTCTAACTAGTTTTAAGAAAGTATGGAAACCTATTGGCAAGCTACTCAAAATTGGGGGATATCAGAAGCTGCCTGAGTCTAAAGGACACAATCTTGACAATGAAAAAGAAGAGGTAGAGGAAGGTAACTATACTAAAAAAATCATCCATACAAGAGGAGGTGGTTGAGAACTATAAGGAAGAGCCAAATAACTTCTCTAAGGTATTAAAGAATACTAATAAATCCCATCCACATGTTTAAAACATTGATACATCAAAAAGTAGTGAGTCAAGAAACAAAAGTGAAGTTGCATCTTCTATAGTAAATAGTAGCTCCTCTTCAAAAAGGAAGTCCAATTGGGAGAAAGGTAACTCTTCCATTATCTCTTGATATGCCCACTCTTGCTGAGGAAGTATAGAATCATAACTTCCTGAGGAAGGAACTATAGAATAAGTTAAGATAATTGACTACTAGTATCCAAGGTCCTTTGCCAACTCTATGGGACTTAATGCTATCCTGAGTTATAAAGAAGCTTTATAAGCTAAAGGCGTGCTTCAGGAGTTATTTTTAGAGAATTTAAACAATGTATTCATGATATGGAGGTTAATTATTTGCTAAAGGTAGGTAATTTCTTCACCTGCAATAATAAATAGCATGGATCCTAGTTCTTGAGGAAGATGCTACATCGAAATATGGCTAACCTATTTGGTTCCAGAAATTCCCTACTTCATCATCCTTCTTTCCTGAACCACTCAACTTTAATCACTCTTTTATTAAAGTTCCACTTTCTAATGGTCGTATGGTTAGGGACAACCTTTTAGATTCAATAATCAATTGTGTGAGACCAATGGATTTAATAAGGTAATGTCTAAGGGATACAGTTACAATTGTATAGGCTCTAAACAATTTAGATATACTAAAGCAATTTTGGTCATAAGGATGAGCTAAAATCCCTAAACAAAGATGTTATATGTAATAGACACAAGGCAATAGTTTCTGCTAGGGAGGAGTTGATAAAAGCATAAGATAAACTTTATTCTAATCCAAACAATCTAAGCTTACAAAATGTGAAAAAAAAATCTTATTACTCCTTAGCAACTGAAGTTGAAAACTTCATTATGAAACAATTATCATAATGGAATTTTAAAGTTATTTCAATTAGTTAATAGCATTTTCTACATTTTAAGACCTACAAGCTAACTCTATGAATATCATTTAATTTTAAAGCTATAAGATTCATGTTATGTATGTCAATTTCAACCCATACCCTAAGACCTAACGTCAGGCAGTGTAATTTCAAGACCTATAATCTATTATAGGAATTTTCTTTATTTTAAATCTTAAGATCCTTTTTAGATATGCCACTTTTATTTTAAGATGTAAGTCAAACACAAAATCTTAGGCCTTTATCCATATGTTTTAAAGTCATTTCAAGTTTCAAATATCAACTTCATTATTTTATTAGCCGTAGGTCAAATAAAAAATTCCTAGGCCTTTAATCATATTTGTTTTTTTTCAATTTTTAGTCTATTTTAAACTCACACCTGATACTTCTTATAAACTTTCCAAATTTTCATAATCTTTTTTATACTTAGCTGTTAATAACTTAAGTAGGCAAAATATGTTTCCTAATATGTTCCCTATTTTAGTACACATATTTATTTGCTTTCCTTTAAAGCAATCAATATAAGTACAAAAAAATTAAAATCAAGGCTAGTTTGTTAATCATTATTAACAAGCCTTCTCATTCTTTTAATGGAGATATGACCTAATCTTCTACACCATAATTAAGAAGATTCTTTATTAATAATGTTCACTTGCTTAACATTGACTTTATTATGCATATTACATTCTTGAGATTAAGGCGTTGCATACAAAAGATATAAATACAAAACTATTAAACAAGTTTATTATATTAAATACAAAATTGTCTTTTTTACATGCCCTGTTTTGTGATGAAGAGCGTCGATAATCATCCAATCTTGTCCTTCTTCATTGTAGTCTACAGTTGTCCATCCATCTAAGTAAGTCATCCAATTAATGTCTATCATTTGTCTTGGTTTTGCATTGTAGTTTGGAATATTCTTTGAATCATTAATGAGTAGATATATAAATAACATAAGTATTTATAGCATGTGGAATGAGTTCAATCTCTTATGGACGATCCTTTACATAATAAAACCCTAGAATAGTATATAGGCTAGAAACTCGTGATATAGCTCCCATGAAGCTTATCGATGAAATATTCCACAAGTCTAGGAGTCATAGCGAGAAGATACTTTCTTGATTCATGTGGTGTAACAAAACCACATACCATAGTGTTTGTATAAATTCAAACTTAATTTATGAACTTGTAGTGATTAATAAAGAAGTATTAACATTAGAAATTCAAGTATAGATATGGATGATCCTTTGCATAATAAATGCCTAGTATATTATATAGGCTGGAAACATATGATGTTGCTCTCACGAGGCTTATCAGTGAAATATTATATGAGCCTAGGAGTTATAGTGAGAAGACCCTTTCTTGATTCATGTGGTGTAATAATGCCACATCCTATTGTGTTTATATTAATTCAAACTTAGTTTATGAACTTGTAGTGATTGTTGTTTTAGTTATGTTTATGCAGATTATTAATGCTTGAGTTATGTTTATATGTATTGTAGATATTTGAGTTACGTTAATGCGGAATGTTGATATTTAAGTTATATTTATATGGAATGTTGATGTTTGACTTATGCTTATGCAGATTGATGATGTTTGAGTTATGTTAATTTAAATTGTTGATGTTTGAGTTATATTTATGCATATTGTTGATGTTTGACTTATATTTATGCTTAATGTTGAAATTTGAGTTATAGATATCCAATATAAGGACACGTGGTAGAAACAAAGGAAAGAAGGTGGTAAGTATCGAAGTTCTCCCTAGTCAACAACAACTAAATCAATCAAATCCTCCCCCACAATAACCACATCAATCAGATCCTAGCCAATAACAACAATTGACTTCATCCATTAGTGAAACAACTCATCAACAACCTCCATCTACTTCAACTAGTACTGAGCAATCTACAAGTATGTTAATCTTTAACAATTATAATTAGACTTATGTTAAAATATATTTACATGTTTAATGCATATTTTTTTATCATTATTCATTTATTGTTAAGTTCCACCAGAAAAAGACAAAGAGGTATAACTAAAGATTGTGAGTTGCAACGCATGAATGTTGCAATGAACAACAAGTTGTTTGTACATATTCATACTTTGGGTCGTCCTATAGATAATATTCAATTGGCAAAATTGTCTAGTAAGTTAGACGTAATTGTTAGAACTGAATTGTCTTACCTTAAGCATCCCAAGCAGCTGAAGGAAGACAACTTGCTATAGAATGCTTTGAACAAAGTTTCGGTAAAATTTCAATTTATTTAATTATATACAATATTTTTTTACTTATTTAAAGATTAATTGCACTTCTAATTGTTGTTCACAGATGAAGCTGAATATCGTCGATATCGACAATCTTGATGTTGCAAACTGTGTCACTTCACTTTTGAAACAAATGAAAAAGGATTGTCTTTATCAATTACATAAATATTACAAATATTTTCCTTCATATGAGGAGGCAAGGAGACATGTTCCAAAACAGATGTCTCAAGAAAATTGGAATAGTTTATGAGATTATTGGGTCTCTCCCAATGTTCAGGTTCATTTTCTTTCTCTTCATATTTGCTTCCATTAGTCTTATTAGATGATTTAATGACTGCTTTTTCCTTTACTTAAGAAAAGTGTGAAAACGTCAAGATTAATAGAGAAAAATGAAAACACTTCATAGCTAAGGCTTAAAATCATTTTTTGTCATTCAAAATTAGAGTCAGAAGGAACTAAATGGAGAAGAGTGTGATAGGATCATATTCTACAAACTGGCACACTATAAGGAAGGTAAAGGTTGGACATTTTTAAAAGTGCAAAATAATTATATAACTAAAAAAATTGTTTAAAATTTAAGTTTGTTTATTTTTGTATTACTAACTAATAATATTTGAATTAAATATTGATTTTGTTTTGTTTATTTATGTATTACTAACTAATAATATTTGAATTAACTATTGATTTTGTTTTTTAAAATTTAAAATAACAGAGTTAAGAGTTGTTGCAAACATCAATATCTGATAGAAATGAGCTTAATGTAGATGACATTTGCAACGAGGTGCTTAGTACAAGATCCAGCTACGTCAAAGGTCTTGGGTTTGAGCCTAAGCCAAGTAATTCATCTTCATCAACACCAGTATATGTTGAGCGTTTTTAAGAGAATAATCAATTGCTTAAGCCTAAATTAGAACAAAATAAATGAAACTTACAATATAATGAAAAAAAAGTTAGCCAAGCTTAAAAAAATGGTCAAAAAATTACTTAGCCCGAATTATATAAGTAGTCACGATGAGGATGAGCCTTAGTCATTAAACTAATATTTGTATTATTTTTTTTGTACATAAGTATCTTTGTTAACGTTTGTAATTAACATTTAATGATATTTAATTGTTTATATATAATGCTTCAAATTTCTAATTATTTTTATTATATTTTCTTTAATAAATTATAAAAAATCTAAATATTACATACAATAACCTGGATTAAAAATGTCACTAATAATTATAACTAACATGATAAAGTATTTAATAGTAATGCATATGATCAAAAATTTCAAAACGTAGTCAAAAATATTTGGCTATGCTTTTCAAATTGTCGCCAATAACTTTTGGCTACGTTTCTAAAAACGGAGCTAAAGAAATTTTGCTGTGTATACCCAATTGTCGCTAATTACTTTTGGATACGCTCATCTTTCGTCGCTAAAAATAATTAGATATGTCACAGAAAATGTTGCAAAAAAAATTTCGTTCCGTTCCCACTATCGTAGCTAATAGCTTTTCGCCACGAGAACTAAGCGTACCAAAAAACGTATTGTCAGCCATTCCTGTCTCATGAAACTTGCTTCGATAAATTTGTTGTTGATTGGCTGCTGAGAATTCACTATAAATGAAGATTTTTCAATATTTATAATAGATGTTTTTAAAAAATAAATTAAAATATCATGTCCGAGATTGAAATTGGTATGCTTGTCATGTTGTTTTGGATATTCACTGACTTGGATCGGTGGATTTAGTTTTATTAGACAATTTCTTTCGGCTCGTGGGAAGCGTCCACCAACGTGTCTATTTCTAATCCCATATCTTTTAGTAACCTTTAGAGCAAAACAAACGCAGTGATGAATGGAACATGATCCTGTAATTTTCACATGGATAGATCATTTTACCAGTTGCTTTCGAAAATTTTAATTATTTAATTTAATTTAAAAATATGTGCTGAGAGCTAAGTTGAATCTATACTAGGCTGTCACCTAATTTCGTGTATACGTGACATTATTAAGGTGCTCTTAAATGGTCATGGAAGTTCCATTTTAATAAATCATTACCCAAGCCCTTCAGTCAGTCAAATTAATCAGAAATTTTAAGTTATCCATCTTCAATTACATACAATAATTAGAATTTGTATTCATTCCTTTTCTTTTTCATTAGAAATTTAATGTTTTTTCAAAAGTATTAAAAGAAACTAACGTTAAAATAAAAGTTGTACTAGAGTAGTACAAAATTAGATACCAACATGCTATGATGGATGTTCATGTAACTGCTAACCAGTTATAATTAAAATTCTTGTTAAACTAATTGAGATGACTCATATGATAATCTCTAATCAATTTAAAATGTTAAGAAATGCAAAGTCATATAATCAGCATTTATGTCTCTTCAATATTTTTATCAGCTTCACAATCCTCCGTTAGAACTTAGAACGAATGGATGCTCGCTCCCCTTTAATCATGATCGGTTACCAAGGGATTTATGAGGTCTACGCTGAGTGAATTAAGTTGCTAATACTGATATTTATGAACTCAAGTTATAGAAAAATGGCTAAACTACTGACTTTGAAACCTATCTCATAAATCTTTTATTTTTTTTTGGAAATTCTGTCTCTTAATTATTGAATTATTTAATCCATAACTTTATTATAAAACTAATTCTTAAAATTATAGTAGATAATTAACACGAAATTACTTTTTATAATGACAATTACTTTATAATTACAGTTAATAATTCAAGAAATTAATCAATTCTTCTAAATCTTATTAAGAGTCCAATCCTAGAAATTTCAGAGAGAGATCATACAACTCCTGTGGACTAAAAGAGCTTGTTTAATTAGTTGCTCCCATTCTAGAAAAGACCGCCTACTTTGAAAAAGTTACAAGTGTGTGGAAAAGGCAAAGGGCTGAGAGAGGTTAACAAATGAATCAAAACTACTTCTAGTAGTTGAAGAAAATCATTTAAAACACCAACATTGAACTTGCGAGCAATTAAGTGGGAAAGCAATTAGGATAGTTTTCTACATTGTAAAGCAGTCTCTTATCCAGACGACTCTTCCAAACAAAGTTTCAATCAATCGCTACAACAAAGTTAACCTTTGACTATGAAAAAAATATTGCCATATAAAAAATGTCACTTATATTTTTTTGCTACGATTTTATTTTGACGCCAAAAATGCCGTCAAAATCCTATATCTGAAAATTATCGTCAAACGTTTTGGGTAATCGCCGACATTTTGACAAATCGTCACGGAAATAAATATAATTAGCTACATTTCTTTAATCTTAGCCAAAAAAAATTTTGGTTAAGTTTCTAGAATCGCAGTCAAATGTTTTTAGTTATATTTTTTAAAACGTATCTTTTTATTTTTCTCTTTCTCCTCTCTTTTTTTTTTAAGATGTAAACTGTACAAACTCAAATTAATTAAAGGAACCATGAACTGTTTTTGCAATTAATTCTTGATTCAAAAGCTTATGTCTTTCCGACCTGTATTACCCTTGCCATGATGCAGCAATCTCATGCTGCTCTTCACTGAATGATTAGTGAAAAAAGATTGTAAAAGAAAAAAGAAAACAGCACTGGTCTATGTTCAATAATGGAGAGATTGGAAAAATGGGCATGATGGGAAGTGGGGACCGATGGTTGAAATATAATTAAAAAGCTGTTATTTATTCATATATAACTTTAAGTATTATAATCAAGTCGATGAAGTCTTCAGAGAGTTGTTTTCTCACGCAAGCTGCAAGTCTATGCCCTGATTATTATACGTCAGTTTTTATATCCTAAGAAAAATTTCTTTTATTCAGTTTAGTATTTTAAGTTATTTATTATATTTTATTTGATTATAATTAAATAAAAATTATTAATTCCATTTAAATTAGAGTTATCACTAATGTATTATATATATATATATATATTCTTTTTTACAATATTTTCATTTTTATATTTGAAGTAATAGCCTTAATATTACTGTAGACTTTGTTCTGACTCTCTTGGAAGCCTCCACCACGTTCTTATAGAAATAGACAAGTGTTACAAAAAAGACACACGAGAAAGTTCATTCAAACATCTTGTCGTTGTCACGACATAGATGGAGGCCATGTAGATATGTGAAATGAATGGGTGGATCATATGGCATGGCGTATCGCTTTCAAGTACTTTTATTCTTACCCTTTCCTAATTAAACAAATATCTATGGAGAAGCGAGTTGAATCTATACGCTATCCCTAATATTAGGGCAGCTTTCACCTTCATGTTGACGTAAGTTTCCTAGGCAATCCTGTACGTCATGTATCCATATTAATAAATAAATCACCAACAAACCCTTTATATTTTTCTTTCAAATTAGACAAGTAACTAATTTATATTATGTATGATGATACCAAATCATGGTCTGTTTTCATCAAACCTAAAAATTAAGATTGCACAATATGACTACATACATCTAATTAATCATAAATTATAATTTAAAAATTTTTAACTTAAAATATTAATTTACTATCTACTATTAAATTAGACACTTTGTCTATATATACAATATTTTTACTCAATTATGTATGCTTTTCTATCAAACTAAAAAATGAGTATTTGTCTTATGTAGGTAAGAACATTCTTAATAACCTGGAATTTTAAAATTATAGATTAATATTAATATATGTTTTTTTTCTCTGATAGGCTGTCTATTTATGTATCGCATAATATTTTATCTGGCATATAGTTAATTACATAACGCATGCATATGGTTAACGTAGAAGCTTGAATAGTGTAGAATCATAAAAATCTTAATCTTGATTGTTTTAATATTAACCACGAAATAACTAACCAGAAAAAGTATTTAAGCATTTTATTTGAATTTGTTTATACAAAGAACAGTTACAACTATTAGTTTCTCTCCCATTCGATCCATGTTTATGTCGTCAACTTTGAGGCATAGATATTATGTATATTTTTGGATTTACTGTGAAAATAAATAATCACTATGACAAAAAAGACCTTTAGGCAATGGTATATTTGTAATAGTTTAAAAGTGTGTTGCAAAAAATTAACACAACGCAATAAGTTTTAAATTATTACCTTTAATAATAGTAAGAAGCAATGATAATAATAATTTGTTGCTATATATATATATATGAGAAAAGACAACAACTTTTAAAAATAGTCGTAATAAGGTCTTAATTATATATACAACATCTAGAATGATTTGCTATAGTTCTAGTCGTTTATTTATTAAAGAGTACTTACCATATATAGCTACTTACTAATATATATGTAAAATATAAAATTTCTTTATTTATTAATGAATATTCTGAATATGTCTAACAACATTAAATTACTCACCTATTTTTTTATTTAGTAAAATAAAAAGATATGATATAATTCCTTCAAAATACACATAAGTAATTGTACTATACAACCTCTTTACTTTTCGCTATTTCACGCGGTACAATAACTATTATTTTTTAAAAAATAAAAAATTGATTAATAGAATTAATAGTAAAGCATTTGGAGAATCTATACTCTCTAATAAGAAAAGTAAGCCAAAACGATGAGAAAACAAAATTTCTGAATTAAGAAGAGGCATGAAATGGTCTAGAATAAGAAGAGCATGACATAGCAACACCTCAAAGGGGCACAATTTCTTTGGTCTTCGACACCCAAAACCCTTCCTCTCATCGTGTCATCGTTTCCTATCATCACCGCGCCTCATCTTTCTCACCCTCTCTGATAGTGCTTATTTACTTCATGCACTTCCTTTCATTTTTTGCTTTTGTTACTTGATGTAGCGTTACTAAATGTCGTCAATTATTCATGGGTTTAGGGTTTTTTGACATTAGTATTACTTATTTAACCTCTTTTTTTATTCTACTTAATGTTTTTATTTATATAGTCTGGACAAGGTTTGATAGAGTTTGAATCTTGCTTCAGGTTTTTGGAAATAAGTGTTAGAATAAATTGCTGGAAATAATTGATGCCAGGTACTGCAAAAGCTTATGAATTTACATTTGCTAGTTGTTCTTCCAATTGTACTTTTGTTTGATAACATACAAGTTCTCTAACAACCTCAGTGAATTGCCTGAGTTTCTTAGTCGTAGTTGCATGTGTATTGATTAGGGAGGTTGCATAAGATCTGATAAGGGGCCATGGAAAGATTCAAACATTTTAAAGGTTTGACTTTTTCGTTAATTTTAATGTATATCTATCATTCCAGGATTCTTACGTATCTCTTTAATAAACCTGTACATTTCTCAAGTGATATAATTGCGGTGCAAATGGTTCTTAGTGGTGATGCTTTGTTCTCTAAACAAATAGTCACAATTTTACATTCTGAAGATAATATCTTATCACAAGCCATGCTATATATGCAGTGGTACATTCCATAACTCTGTTTCTTTTTTGAAGTGTGATTCCTCTTTTAATATAATGATTACATTATATGTCCTTTAATGCTGGGTTCATATTTTCTTTCATGTTAGATGAAAAACCAGTGATATGTCTACTGTAGAATCAAGTTTAGAAGTGGAAGATGTTGATTCCCCTAACCTAACTAGAAGCTATTTGCTTACAAGACTGGCTCCTGTCTCTGAAGAAGTAAGTTTTTTTATTGTTAACCTTGATGAGTTTTATGACAAGTGCTTTTTATTGTTTACTTTGATGATTTTTATGAGTTCACAATTGCATTTCTGCTTTTGAACTTCTTCTACTTCCGTGAGTTAATAAGTTGCATTACTATCTTAGAATAGCAGTTATTGCGTGGATGGCAAGCCCTCACATTCGATACTTACATCTTTAGATAAGTTGAGGATAATATAATTTGCTTTTGTATTTTGTAACAATAAAAGTTTTTTTTTTCGTATTTTGAATATGTTAATTGTTGGATTTTTTTAAGTTCTTATGGACTACATATTATATATAAATGCAATTTTTTGCTTAAAAAATTTACTTTGTTACTTTATTTATAAATTGTTGCTTTTATATTATTGGAAACAATAGAATAAATTGTTTCTTTTATTGTTACGAATTGTTACTTAAAAAAATTCACTTTGTTGCCTTATCTATTTAACATTGTTACCTAAAAAGATTTAAAGTGTTGCAATATCCAATTAACATTGTTGCTATAGTTTGAAACTAATGTGTTGCCTTAGTCAAAATTTAAAGCAACTTTTTTTATTTTGTTGTCTTATACTTATTGCAGCATCATTTATTGTAACGATATGAATTTTGTTGTCTTAATAAAAAGGCAATGATAATTGTACTTAAAGCTATGCTTTTGTCTATTGCCTAAAGTACTTTTTGCCGTAATGAATCCGCAATGAATGAAAAATCTTCACTAGCTTTTTGGTTGGTGAAACCAACACAAGTCCTTTTTGGTTAACTAGACTAAAAAAAGGAAATAGAAAAAGAAAATGTTATATACACATCGGTCACTTTTATGATCATCCTAGCATATTGGGAAGATATTTTCTTAAATTTTGTATATGACTTCTTAATGACGATATGGGTGGGCTTCAAAAAACTTAAAAAATAAAATTTTAAGTTACCAAGATATTAAAAAGTGTTAAAATAAGATTTGAATTAAAGAGATTATTTGATTTAGGCAAAAGAAAATTATAAGATTAAAATATAATTTGTATAATTTGAAATAATGATAGAAATAAGTATACAATGCAAACAAAATTTGAAATAACAAAGTGTTTTTATTGTTAGTAGTTTGATTATTTGTGTATGTTTGTCTGTTTTGTGTGTTTGGAGGTCTCCTTTGTGTTATAATGTTGGTGAATTTATGCAATCCTCTTAACTTCAACTACCTCAAGCAATTTTCCTATAACTGCTTAACTTCTAACCCGCATTCTAGCTTACCACATAATATTCTCCTAACTTCATTGACCTCTAGCAGTTTTTTGCAACTATTCAACTTCCAACCCACTTTCTATTTTGGCCACATCTTGACTGACTGCCTTTATGTACTATTGTTTTTAAAGCAAACCTTAATTATGTATCAATTGTCTTGACTTCTTAACTAATTCCTACGTCCATGAATTTTTGGGTAAATGCCTTATAAGACTTTCACACTACAACAAAAATGACATACGGTAATAGGTGATAAGTGTTATTAAATATGAATGGTAACACTAATGAGTATGCTATGACAGCCCATGTTACTAAAAATATGATGCTTTAGTAACAGTTTTGGCATGTTATTGTCGAGTTTAATATGACATTTATTGATAGCTACAAATGATTTTATATTATATTTTATAAATGTTATTA